>CAUHTR010001421.1:0-79514 GCA_959609185.1 Schmidtea polychroa | reverse complement strand
GTGACTCTATCGGGCTCTTCAAGTTTCTTATAACACAACATCGCTCGTCATACAAATACCAATTACATACTTTCGAAACCTACAATAGTAATTATTGTTCTCTCCAAATGACTATTATTCCTCAATTTATATTACTTTTTTATTTGCACTTTTAATTATTAATTACTATTTATAAATAATATATATTATAAAATTCCTATATTTAGTATTTATCTTATTTATAATTCTAAATTATTGAACTCTTAGCCTCTTCATGGCTATCTCTCATCGGAATCAATCACAACACAATTTAAAAATTAAATAAAACTGAAGAAAGACAGTCTTATTAATACTCGGATCTTTTCTGGCGAATTTAGCCATGCTGCATTTGGTCTTTGAAACGATAAATTTAACTCATTTAGGATTGCAAAGATGCCACTTAAGTAAACAATTTTGTGAATTTGGTTTTTCTCCCCGAAAAATACTTCAAACTGTGGTTTAGATTTTGATTAAAACGATTTTAATTCAATAAAAAGATCAAAACTACGTTTTAAAACTTTATCTCTGGACAACTATCTCACATCAGTGTGAAATAACAGAAAATTATTAGATGCATCCAACTCACTGCCAATTTTTGAAAACAGACGGCTGTTTAAAGCATTAGTTTTTAAAAAATTCACGGCATTTACAACATTTTTCATTATTTTTTGAAATTGTTGTGGCAAAGTCTTCGTTACTGACACTTATCGATGAATTATACAGTGAGTTCCGATGGCTTTTGATGATGCATTGATTACCAAGCGTTGAAATCCAGACATGCATCCTAGAATTGCTGACACACAATCTGAGCAAACACCACAAACATTTCCCCAAGGAATGTCATGATTTTGCAGAAATGAATTAACTTTGTCAAATATATCGTGTACAATAGTTGCCCTTTCAAGTGGTTTGCGAAAAAGAACTCAACTCTGAAATTTCCAATTGAACCAGGATGCTAAATATTTCAATTGGAGCAGATTTCATTTCCTGAATTAGTTGCTCAATAACATAGGCAGACATGTAATATTCTTATATTGCCATTGTTATTTTATCGACGTTCATTTTAATGAAGAAACTATTTTGCTAGATTATTCAAAGACAGGAAGATTAAAAATCTATTCATTTCATAAGAGTCCGAGTATTTATCTCTGTTGAATCGGAGATTATTGTGTAATAATGAATATGCAATATGATACATGGTTCAGACATACAATAACATACACACACACACAAACATCAAATCATTCATAATAATTATCAATTAAGTTATTACGTCATTAGATTACTTATACATTTCATTAACCAATTTTTGTAATTTAAACATCTGTCAATTTGAGGATATTTACACAACTTTATTTTGAGAATTCTGAATTATTAATTAAATATTTGAAAATCAATTATTTATTAAATATTCAATTTTTAATTGAAAATGGATCAAATGTGAAAAAGCTAAAAGATTTAACAAATAAATTTATTATTATTAATAATGGTAATTAATATGCAAAAATCATCAAAAAAATTAATCTACTAAATTATTTTAAAACTATTTTGAAGGAGAAACAATTAAAATTTAAAGATAATTTGTTTAACAAAAAATGTTTACCTGGTCAGTGCCATAAATTGAAAAATGATTTCGTTGCATTGCTTGTGATCTCTTTCTTCTAATTCAAAATTGACTACATTATCTTGATCTTGGTTGGGGTCTATTACAAATGGATGTTCACCATTGCAGTCCAATATTTCCTGGAATCCTGCTGCATGAATTTGAGAATAAATGGCTCGAGACAATCCTAATCCATGATGAGAACGCATTTGCAAAGGAAATGTCAAATTATTCTGTTGACCCATGGATGCAAATCCTTTTTCGTTGACAACATATGGATCTATGGAGTCGTAATCAACGATTTTATCTTCACCAAGTTGTTTTGTGTACCACATGTTAATCATATGGTTTGGAAATGGAACACTCAGTATTGACGGAGGTACTGATATTGAATTGGAAATTTGCCTCTGAGATTCTTCCTTTAAAGTTTTATGTTGCATCGTCAGAAATTGCTGATAGGCTCTAATTTGAGCTTCTTGTACATTTTCCATGTCTGCTACTTTAATGGTTTCATCCTGATTAATTTTTGGTGATTTGCTTAATTTCGTTTTTCTAGTTTGCGGTTTTGGTGGTTCTGACAAAGTTCTACTTTCTTTAATTTTTATTTCGTCTTCAACAGACTGATCTCTAACAGACAAGTATTAAATTATTATTATATATTCATTATTAAAGACAAACGCAAGATTTGCTGGTGAAATAGTAATTGAATGCGATGGTTCTTTCTCATTAGGATCCTAGGATAAAATACAATAACAAAAGTTGTATAAAAGTTTTGCAACGACTTTAATTTTTTAATCTACATGACATATTTATTTCAATATTATCTGAAAATCGACTTTTCTCTGAAAGGTTATTTGCAATTTATTCAATTTCGCTAATTAATTTGTTAATTATTTGTAAATGCAAATTCTAAAACAAACATTTTCATTCAAATCTCTTAATTTTACAATTGTTCTTTTTTTATGATTTCGTTTATAATTATTCTTTAGTTTAGATCAAATAAAAAAGGGCGCTATAACAAAATATCTAAAGACAAAATAGTGTTATTTATAAAATAATATCATAATTATTAATTATTTTTATCGATAGCGGAGTCATTTATAAAATATAATTTAAATAAATAGCTATGTGGTGTTTTAAATAACCTGGACTAGGGGATAAAGGAAACCGACAAGAACGGAAAATTTAAAATAAGAACATCAAGGATATACAGGTTTTTTTTACAAAATAAGACTCATGGCGGTTCACATACTTCCTCCAGCGATGCAAGAATTCTATAAGGGAAACGATGCCAATTTTCTTAAGTTATATTCATTTAGGATGGCATGCACACTTCCGGTAGTCAGATTCAACCGCTGATTCGGCGTCCTTTCTTCATAATTTGCAAACATTCCTCTCTTTTTGGTTAGAAATTTCACAAGTAAGACCAGCTTTCTCATCGTCAAACCCTGATTAGTAACTGGTCCAATTTTATTATAGATTCTGATAATAACGGAGCATATATTGTCTTAGGTTGTCTGCAACTGATTCGATATTTACTAACTGTTATCACCACGCAAAACAGAGAATTTAATTACATTTCGATACTCTACAGGGTGTAACATGATTTGACAAATAAATTGAAAATGTTATCTCCTAGGTTGCTATGCAAGTGAATATTAAAATAAACTATACTTTTATAACCTTAGATAATATATTATAATTTATAATATATTATAATAATGTGGAAAAATGAAAAATAATTACCAAAACAAAACTATTTACCTTTTCCCTCATAACAGCAATCAATTTTGAAAGGTTTTTCTCTCCGACTGTAAATTCTCCATCTCCTTGTTCAATTTTCCGTAGCACTGAATCGGGCTTATACACTAGATAATTTTCTGGTGCATCAATTGACCCACCAGAAAAATCAAGTTCTAATCGAATGCCGTCTTCAAAAGAAGTCACTGAATTTTGTTGAGCAAACGGCTGGTAGACAATCCATCTTATTTGATAGGTATGTTGAGGTGAAGGTGACATTATGCCCATATCCTGAATTTGGTGATAAAATATTAAAATGAGGAATGTATTGAATAACTATATTGCACCCATTCTGGAATTACAAGTTTGCAGAAAATTATAGAAGATTATTAACCAATATTTGATGTCAAAATGATAAGTTCTATGATTGCAAGAATATGTTTGTTTGTGGTTGAACTACTTAAATTAACATAAAAAGTAAATTAATTATAAATTAATTCGTAAAAATGAAATAATAACATTTCAAGGAAATCATGGAGATTCTTGAATCATATCCATTAGAATTCCAAATAAGAAGTTAACATTGTCATTGGTATTGAAAGGGGTTCACGTGGTGAACTGAGCCGACCACTGATTAAAATATAAATTTAACACCATACTTAGTCTTCATAACATATTTGTAATTTTTATATGATTATTTATATTTTCTTTATAATTATTAATAAATTCTTTATAATGATTAATAAATTCTTTATAATTATTAATAATAATGTCCTAAGTTAATATTGAGACTGTATTCCTGGAAAAATTAGACTGGTGTGCAATTGTTGTTATCCGACAAAAATAATGGGTAGTAAACGAGCAAGATATCGATATTTCTTTCTTCTCCCAGGAGTATCTCCATATACAAGAAAACGGCAAGAGTTCAGCTGATTGATGATCTTTTTCTTCTGGAACTTCAATAGTAGCCTTAGCAGAATCGGATGTGCATATTTAAACAGACTTTGTAAATGCATTTTTCAATTTTTCTACTGAGTTCTTATTTATTTACTAATCGTAAACTGAAAATTAAAACTATTTATTTATTTGTTTTCACACAACTTGGATATTATAAGAAATTATAATTATTATTACTATTAGTATAAAGTGATGATTTACTGGTAGTGGCATTAATTAAATGCTAAACATGTAAATGTTAATATAAGCTTGTTGTTGCGAATTATCTATTTATAACAATAATCGAAACTTATTTCATTTTATTAAATATATATTTCGCAGCAAAAGGCTTATATTATCCTTTAGTTGTTTAATATTATTATTATAAAAATTAAGTGGTATTCGACCGTTTCGGGAATTTGGAATCACTTTAACTAATGAAATTAATCGCGGGACTTTAATTTTTAAAAACACTTCAGAATTCATCATGTAAAAAGTTTAAGGCATGCATTTTCAACTGAGATACGCAGATAGCCCACTTTTACTTATTGGGAATAAAAAGATGATTGTCACCGATCGTAATCTTTATAAAAACGGGTTTCTATTGAATCTACTTTTATTAACATATGTTTTGCGGAACCCAAAGTTAAGACCCCAATAAAAAAATTTATTATCCATTAAAATTAAATTAAATATATAAAAAATAAAACTGCTTACTTTTCTACCATCTGAATAAACAGGCTCAGCAATAGAGTATTCTAAAATGAAAACAATTGTAAATTCCTGATCATTTGGCATAGAAATTTCAATAGAATTTTTTGCTGTCAAACAATTGTTTTCTTCATGTTTAGAAATTGAAGAGGGTCTTCTAGTAGAAGTGCGTCTAATCTGGGGATCTTGTACATTTAGGAATATTATATCATTGTCTTCGGTATACATTATACCATTATGAACTCCGACCTAATTATATTTATGTGATATTCAACAAATTTTATTAAATCGGCAAGCAAGCTTAATGTGTGAGTTGCGTAAAATATACGGTAGTGACATTGTTAAAATTAAATTTATTATTTAACATTTTTATTTATTTTTTTCAATTTTTTATACAGAAAAAACGTAATTTCTTTTCATATTTTCATGCTTTGGATTTTGACTTGTCAACATTATGTAAACGTATTTTTATTGTTTGTCAAAATTCATAATATTTTATTTAAATTAGAGAACTTCAAATATTATCTTATAAGTCTAAAGATCTCCTTCTCTGGATAAAGATTTAGATTGCGCATACTCATAAAAGATTCAAAATATTACCAGAAAATCTCGGCTTAAAGACAGGCTGCCTAACAAAAAATTCAGTGAATTCGTCAGTTCTTTTTACTTCACTTTGTTTCTTGTTGAACAGCTTCAAAGTTATTCGTAATATTCATTGTAAGTCCAAGAAGTTGCAAATTGAGAGATAAAGTGTATTTCATTTACATACTTTCCTATGTTCGTAAATTTAGCATTACCAACTTTGGCTCAAAANAAAATTTCTAAAGAAAAATAAAATTTTTAAAAATTTTAAAAAAACCTTGGGATATTTGGATTTGGGCAAAGTCCTCACTATCTGTAATATATTATTGATGCTTCTTAGTGAGAATATTTTCGTAGTGTTTTTTATCACAACTTTATTTTTAGGCATTTTAGAGATAGTAAAAAAAAACTATTTTGCCGAATTTATTTAAATAAAAATTTATTATATAATGTTTTAATTTATTATATATCAGAAACTTCACAAAGTAAATAGAATAAAATGGGAACGCTAAATAAAGCAACTACTCACAAAAAATTTATTATTTGTTTATTATTTAAGTACTGTATATACTCGCACATAAGTCGACCTGCATATAAGCTGACCCCCAAATTTTGTTGATTAAAATGTCAAAAATAGATGACCCGCATATAAGCCGACCTATTAAAAATGAAATTTTGGGTAATATTTAATTTATTTCAAATTATGCAATTCACTAAGAACCATAACAATTTAACATGACAAAACTTATTTTTCAGAAATGTTTTCTGTTAACGTAAACAGAAAGTTTTTAAATTTTTCATCAATTTATTTGTAAAATTTCATCGTTAATGCCCAGTTCTGAGTTTTCTGAACCTTGCTTTTCATCACCCCCACATTCATTATTTGAATGAAAAAAAGAAATCATCTTCAGTGCCATCCAAAGCATTGCTAATACAGCACTTCTAAAATGATTTTTTTGATCATTTTCGGTGGACTTGTGTCCCGTGTAATCTTTACCCACTGGACCGCAAAATCAATGCTTGGCTTCTTCAAATTCCCACCATTTTTTGATTCACCTGTCCCAGAAATCATACACCCAGACCAAATGTTTCTTAACTTGTCTTTAAAAGGATTGCCTGCAAAACTGAGGTAGTCCACTAGGAATTACTGCCAATGAAGTGTTGATTTTCTTGTGTTCTCAAAACATATCCCAAATAGGTATTACAGGTTTTTTAATAGTCCGCCTTGTCTTTTATTCCAAACAATTTCTAACTAATCCATTGTTCCATTTTCATTCATCCAGCTTTTTTGGCGTGCACAAATAAGAACACCACTGGGAAATTTTCATCAATATCTTGCCTTAGGCAGTGTCTTCCTTTTAAAAATAATAACAGGTGGAACCTCATGTCCATATGTCAAACAAGACAAAACCACTGTGAAGTGGGATTTCTCATGTCCAGTTCTTATGACAAGAACAGATTTTGCACCAGCAGCAGTCATCGTTCTGTTACTTAGAAGATCACATGTCATTGGTGTTTCATCAATATTTCCAATCTGTGAAAGATCAAAGTTGTATTCTTTTCGAAGTTTTATTATAAATCTCTAAAAAGACTTAATTTTCTCTTCCAGATCTTTGGGATGCTTCTGGGCAATCTTTCTTCGTTGCCAGAGATAAAAACAATGTCATTTCATGAATCTTGTACACCAACCTGCAGATGTAAGAAAGTTTTTTTATTCATCAGTTTTGTACTTTTCATCCTGTGACATTTTCAGGGTACGCAGTCTAATAACATTTCTTGTCACAACATATCCATTATTGCGGCATTCAGTAACAAATTCACTAAGATCTTTTTCAAGTTCAGAATATTTGGCAACACCAGTACTGCAAAGTTTTTTTGCTCTATACATTTCTTCTAAACTATTTTTCCTTTTCTTCCATTCTCTTACTTGTTTTTCGTCGACACCAAGTTCACGAGTCGCTACAGAATTGTTGTTAGCTATTGCAAAACCAACAACTTGAAGTTTAAAGGCAGCATCATATGATGACCGCTTCTGTTTAAGGCATTTTACTGACTTCAATAAGCAAAAAAATAAACTGATTCAAACAATTCAATTAGTAATTGACACATTGCATTTATTATTAATAAATTATTAAACCATAATTACTAAGTATAAGCCGACCCATCGACTTTGATTAAAAAAATGAATCCAAATTTACTCAGCCTATAAGCGAGTATATTTGGTAAAACTTAATTTAATAAACTATAAAACAAACATACTCTTAATCGCCTCTCAACGATCCTCAATGAAGAAGCATCCTTGAGTAATGACTTTCCATCTCTCTCTAGTCTGTCATTGTTAATACTCTCCAGCAATTCTTTTTCGAATTCCATCAAAGACGGCTCAACAGAAACTTTAACTTTGTCGATTGAATAACTTTTAAATGTTGTGAGTCTTGGATTTTCAAAATTACAAAATCCTTCTTTATCAACTTCTAAACCTGAAATCACATCATCTTCGTGGACAAGAAAGTATTCGGGAATCAATGTATGACATACATCAAATGCTTTATGCATATTAATGGTGAGATGGAGAAATGAATTTTCAAACGATTTTACTTTAGGATCAGCTAAACAATAAAAGAATACAAAATCAGCTATTCAAAAGTTCAAAATCATGCCAAAGATGATTTACAATATTTATTCAAAAAATCTTATTAACTCTTTAAAATCCAACGTTGAGGCTTACACGGCAGGCCTAGCACTTGTAGCAGTTATTTTAAAATAATAAACTATTTGATTGGACATACTTAATTATAAAACCAGTGAATTTTTAGTTTAAACTTTAAAATAAGAACATTAATAAGTTCAACATTCAATCCTGTCCATTATCGATTTTTTCGAAAAAAATTAATTTGGACCAAACTGTTTGAATTTCAAAAAAAAAATTGAACCTCAAAAGATAAAATGATGTTTAATATTTTTGATTAAATGCTGAGATCTCTACTTAAAAACTATTTATTTTTAGAAATTCCTCATTTAGATTAATGATTTGATTAGATATAATTATTTTAATAACAAGTAATTAATATTCTAGGTTTCAACGACGGATGAATAACTATACTATATTGATAATATATAAACAAATTATAAAATATATAAATTTTAAATTATAAATAAAAATTTTAAACCATTATTTTTTAAAAATTATTTCCAATAATCAATTATTTTTAAACTTTTAAAATTATCTAAAAATATTATTTTATTTATTTTTTTAATTATTTAATATACATCTATTATATATACATCAATATACAACAACATACAAAAACTTAATTAAAAAACTTCAACACACACGTATTCACTGCATTCTGCACATTGATTTTAGGATTAAAAGTTCTTATCAATAATGCTTCACATATCACACGCTCAAAACAATTATCAAAATTTTTTGATAAGATTTTAAAATCAGACATTCCTAATTCTCTCATACAGACTTTATTGTGATCCTTTATATTGGGACACTCCCTTCGGTCGATAGTGTTCTTGAACTCGAGTACAGAGATGACGGGAAGTCTCTCCAATGTATGTGGCATTACACACATTACATGTGAATTGATAAACGAGATCCGAACACAATCCAACCGGCGTTTGAGATTTACTAACAAACATACTACGAACTTTGCACGATTTTGAAACAATTCTATAATTCAATTTACCCAGCTGTTTACCAATCTTTCTTTTGAAATCTTTATATCCTTCAGAATACGGCAATACCATGGTATATTATTATTATATTATTATTATTTTTATTATTATTATTATTATTATTATTATTATTATTATTATTATTATTATTATTATTATTATTATTATTATTATTATTATTATTATTATTATTATTATTATTATTATTATTATTATTATTATTATTACATTCTGGAAATCCATTTAACTGAAATAAAGCCCGTGCTGTTCCTTTATACACTGGTATCGAAATGGTTTCTGATTTTTTATTAGAATGCAAATCCGTCACTACCTTTGTACATTTTAGTAAATTAAAAACGCACCATCCAACGCATGTTTGATTGTCTTCTGTTTTATAACGGATAATTTCAAAAATAATGGATAAATATTCATCCATAAAAGCCGTGTAAAAATAAATTGCCTGAAAATAAATTTAAACAATTAGGAATGATCTATCTAAAAAAAATTCAAGTAGTACAATATTTGTGACCGGTTTTGCGGTATTTATTTCCATTAATTATTTTCAGAATCTGTTAGCGACATTATTAAAAACTAAGCTGCATATTAACAATTTGAAGGTGTTACAACAATAAAGAATAAAAAAGAGAGCTAGAAATAGATGTTGAAAAGTCCAATGCAAATAAAGTGGGCGAAACAAAGTATTTTGATGAATTTACAACAATTATCAAGGAATAGCTTCATATAATTCGATAGAAAATGTATTATCCATATTCCATATAGTACGGGACATATCAACAAGTTATAATAAATGGTATACTAAAATTTACACATAAAATGTTTTAGGATATGAGTTAAGTAGAAATTTAATTACAATATCATAATGCACAAATTCTTCAAGGAAAAGTGAATTGATAATAACAGCAGTGGTACAGTCAAAATTCTTTAGACGTTTGAAGAACACTAACTTCCCAACAGATTATTATGATCATCAACCTGTATGGGTGAATAGGGATAACTTTTGTGAAAAAATAACAGTCACGAAATTTACTAAATTTTTTTCTTTCTCTCTTTCTCTATTTCTCTTTAATTGAATCTTTTTTCTGATTCTTGTTTTCCACATGATAACAAAATATAGAAACAAGAAATCAGAAAGAGAGAATTAGAGAGAGATTTGTTAAATTTCGTATTGGAGTGAACATAGTTTATTTAGATTGAAATATTTCATTTAATATACACTGCGAAAATGGCTTACCTATTTATCTTATAATATGATTTCTGGAGTACCGTATTTTCCCGCATATAACCCGCGGGTTATACCAAATTTTACGTATCCCACAGGGGGGTACGGGGTATATATGAGCGCGGGTTATATCCAGTGCTCGAAGTGAGGCGGGATAGCCGGGATATTATCCCGGCATTGATTATGTAGGCGGAATGGCATCCCGGCACTTCATTTCATATAATCTATAGGTTTATCCCGGTACTTATTTCATTTTATAGGCACACAAATACTGCAATTAAGGTCACACATAGTACATCCATATATGTATGTATATATATATTCTTTATTCTCTATTCTCTATTCAATTAAGAATTTTCCAAGCAGCAGTAATGGATAGGTAGGTACACCCCCTGAAACTTATGATTAAATGGGTGGACACCCCTTCCCCCCCAAAATAATTTGTTGGACACCCCCCAAAGTTTTGCAACACCCCCAACTGAAAATTTCTGCATAAAAGCCTGGAATCCCGGGTGACACAGCATGCCTATCCCGGCACATATTTTGTTCCACTTCGAGCACTTGTTATATCAAACATTTTTTACAAGTATTTGTTATTTTACTATATTGCTTAATTTTTACACAAAACTTAAAAACTTGTGGGGTATCTGAGTATGACGGTTATCTGCGAATGCGGGTTATATGCGGGAAAATACGGTAGTGACAAATCGAGATTAAACATAGAAATCTTATCAACAGTAATGTCAGTGAAGGTGAATATCCAGTATACATGTGAAGGGTTTTTAATGTTTTGAAAGCAAATGGTATATTATTGACAAAAATTCAAATGAAAAATGACATTATAAAAATTTTAAAAATTAGTTTAAGTAAAATATAATAAAGACTCGCTATATTCCCATTTATTTTAATTATTACATTAAGTAAATGCCCTTTGATCCGTGGTAAAGTAATGCGGGCTCATTCCAATTGATTGTTTATATTTTCATAACTGGTGGAGGGGGGGGGGTGAAGTATATATATAAACGAATCACAACACTCCATGCCAATCCCAAAGTTGTCATAAATAAATAAAATACGCTTGTATGGTATAAATTTGATTACAATTGCCTATTAAGTAAAATTTCCTCAAATAAGTTCAATCTTACCTTATTGAAATATATAGCTATTAAACTATAATATTTTGTTGATTTTTAAGCTAAATAATTCAATATTTCAAAATGAAAATTTTATTATGAAAATTATAATAAAAATGTTGATAAAAACTCGAAATTTTTAAAATAAAAATTTATTGTTTTAAGAAAAATTAATTTTGTATATTTAAATTTTGAAAAAGTTATTAAAATTAAAATAGAAAAACCTACTTGATTGCATTCCATTGTTAAAATATCATTTTGTTTTTTGAGATTTTCCATGGTACTAGTATCACATTGTTTACCAAAAAATGATTGATAATTAAAATCGAATAAACTCGCTTTAATGTAAATGTTTTCATTTGTATCCTTTAATACATGTTAACTTGAAAATTTTAATTTTAAATTATACTACCGGCATTAGACGGGAACTTAAATCCAAATCTAACAGCTTAATACAAAATGATAAATTATCAGCCTTTGTATTTTGTTGTCTCTCTTTTGGAGGTGGTATGTATTTATGCTTTTCACTTAATACTCTCAAATCCATTTTTCGAAAAATTAAAGTTTATAATTGTATGACAACCAATAATTCATTATAAATAGTTAAACAAATAGATTTATTAACAGAAAATATTATTAATTTGATTCATATTTTATTTAAGTTAAAATCAAGATTATCGGTTAAATTCAGAATTTGTACTTATTAACTTGAAAAGAAAAATAAAATATTTATAAATAATTTATTTGTATCATTAAAGTTGGAAATTGTATTTTCATTAGAGTAAAGCACAAATTTTTCATCAACTTTATTATTTATTTAAGTCAACATAAAAAGGAGTCACGAAAAACCCCTTTATCAGAACAGAAAAAGATGCTGCAGAAGGAACCTTCGCCCCAGCGTTAGTCCCTATGCTCAAGCTAGAGGACTTGAAATTACATAAGAAAACTTCGGTTACGATGATTCCCAAGGAGAAAGAAACGATTCAAACGCCCGAACCTTCACACCCTACTACCACAAAGGGAAAGCTAAACAGACAAAGAAGATCAAGAAAATGCAAAGAAAATTCCTCAGATTTCAATTCAAGACGAAGATGACGACCTCTTAGAAGTACAATACCAGTCATCAAATCTCGAATGAACCAAGACACTGACCAAAAAGTTTGAGCCAGCAGTCCAAGATGACCAAATAGTCGTGAAGAAAGGGGAATTTATCGAGACAGGCAACTCAGTCAAAATTCGAGAAGATGCAGAGAGAGAGGATCACAGCAAGTGGCAGAAACTAGGCAGGCATTGAAAACCTGAATAAAAGGCTTTGGCGGTGGCCCAATACATGAATTAGTTGTCTCCAACTTCCCGGATTATAGGTTCATATATAATCTCGTCGATAGTATTCAAGGAAGTATGCACAATAAAACATTGGTGGTAAGTCATCGCCCAGATACTGCCGAAGAACGTATTAAGGTCAAGGTAGCTAAAATTCGACAACAACGAAAGTATTAGCATTTTAATTATATTACTCTCAAGACTTAGCAATTTGTTATATATCCTCAACCTTGACACTTGCGACAGACATTCCAAAATACTATCATGTGAGCTCTGTTCAATATATATATATATATATATATATATATATATATATATATATATATATATATATATATATATATATATATATATATATATATATATATATATATATATATATATATATATATATATATATATATATATATATAATCGTCAAAAAATTAGCACACAGATACAGCACAAAGTAAAGCTAAAATAGAAATATGTAAAAAATCAACTTAACACCAATAAAAGAACTTACACAAAACCAAAATAATAGAATACAAAATAAAATAAGATAAATAACATGAGCAAGAAGTAAGACACGAAACAAACATAGATATAGCATAGAGTCTATTCCATAGACAAATAACAAAAAGTAAAAAAATTCGAATTAAGGTGATAAAGAAAAAATAGTAACTAGAAATGAAAAGATTTCCACAAAATTACTTTAAAAAATTAATAAAGAAATAAAACTCTAATAAAAATGATAAAAACGAAAAACGACATCAACAATAACTAATTCCATAAATAAAATTCAGAGAGTTAGATCATTAAAAAGTAGTAAAAATTAAAAGAAATAGGAATCATATATTACTTGAAGAAGTTAATCTTACACAGCTGTATCTTCAGGCTAAGGGCGCAACTCTTGACAAGGTGGTGATGAAGCTAGATACGCTAATACTTTTTATGTACGAGCAGCGTAATCATCTTGTGGAGCAAGCAATTAAACAAGCGCTTTAAAAATCAGACCAATATGCAATACCAGTAGAGAGCAGACCCAGGTTCAAGAAGAGGATGACAGGTGAGAAGACAAGAGATGCTGGATTAACTCTGCAAGATCATATCAAGAACCTTCAAGGAAGTAGCAACCATGTTTGAGGCTGTTCAAGCCAAGAGTTCGATATCTGCCACTGAAGAAGAGGTACTGGTGTCTATTCTAAAATTGACCGCTTTCTATGATGAGTTATCAGAGGAAGAGCTTTTATTAGAAATAGAAAGGCTGAGAAAGCACCGGAAGGCAGCAGAGATCGATTTCAAAGACTGGCCAATACTTGAAATTTTGAAATTCACAGTTGAATGGGACTTCCTAGAATCTCTCTCATATCTCTCAGTGAACCTATAATTATTTCTTACGATCTGTGTGTCTGTGGCTTCACGTGAAAGGAGTTTTTCAAAGCTAAAGTTTATAAAGAACTGTTTGCGATCTACCACGGAACAGTCAAGGCTTTCTGATCGTGAAATATTATCAATTAAAAGTTATTTGGTGAAATGAGTTGATTTCGATGAAGAAATTAACAAGTCTGCGGCTCTAAAGGCCAGGAAAGGAAATTCCTAGTTTAGTCAAGATTTAATATAACATAACATTAACTTCTTATAGTCTTTTACCAACCGACCTTGAATTAATTTTTTTTCCTATTGCCTTTGTAAATATAGGACCTATATTTATAAATGTTACTGAGGATTCTGTATATTTCCGTTATATGGTATTGGCGGACTCGGAGGAGGTCTATAGGGTGCCTTAAAGGGGGTGACACAGTGAGTTACCGCACTAGGTGACACCAACCCCAGCAACACCACTGTCTAGAATATAATTCTTGGCGGTGAAATTAATTAAAATTAAATAAAATTTAAAATTCAGAAACTAAAATAAACCATAAATTATAAAAATCGCCATCAAAATTGATAAAATTAAAATTCAAAATTAATTTGAATTAAAATATTTCAAATTTGTTTTGCTGAATCAGAGCACGCACACATACTCAAACACCAAAATCAAATTATAAATATTGACGCCTTTCAATCACAATTTAATGCTGAAATCTTGGATAGATCAAAATTTTCAATTTGCAATTATGAAAATTGAAATTTTGTTTGAAAGTATGGTAAGAATGTAATTGTATGTGATTTTATGATTTAATTATATGATGGGATCATCGATTTTAACTTTTGTTTTTCTCTTTTAATTGAAACAAAATTACTTTCAATGTTTAAAATCATACATCATTTTCGACCCAAAGCCACTGCACACACCTGCCAGTTAATAAAATCAAATAAGTCTTGATTTATGAAAAGTGAGGCAGTTTGTTCCTAGTGTGGACGTTAGCTAGTGAAGGTAGAAATGCTCTAACGCTCAGGTGTCTACAATTGGAAAGCTCATGCGTCTCTGTGCCAAATTGTGATAGGTAAGATGAGTAACTGTGGAACGTCAACCGGCAAGGTTAATTTATATAGAAGTTTGGGAATTACATCGAGCTTTTTAGTTCGATCGTGATTCTTAAGTTCATAGCACATAATGCTAATGGCTCGTAACACTAATATCCAGTAGGCCGTGTGTGGCGAGCAATTTGCATTTTATTGTAATTGTAATAAACTCGGACAACAAACCTAAATTCAACATTTAAACTATACTATTTTATCTCCTATAGGACACTAAAAGCTCGTCCCCTCCTATTTTAGCATAGTATCCAATTTCTTCTGAATATGACTAGGAGTCACACGCTAGGGATTAGTGTCCACCCCTCCATCTCTTGTGTTTTTCATTCCAGAAAATATGGATATTTGTAACTGTTAATTATTTAGTGGTGCAACTAGTCGAAAATATGAGGGCGAACCGCAAAGCTTCTATGCATCTGTTACTCGAGTCGAAAAGCTAAAGAGGATGACGCACGATTTGGTAAATAAAAGAGGTTCCATCCCAAGAACAGGCAGAAGCGGAAGAAGAAGATAAGTCAGTCGTAAGGAAGCTCGCATTACAAATTCGCGAATATCAAAAACTTCGATGTATTTACTGATTCATAGTCTTTAAGCTTTTTTATAAATATAATGGAAAAGAAATCAGTGGTGAAATCGGAAAAAATGTTCTTATAATATCTAACAAATGTCAAGATTTTACAATATTTTTGTAAGGTTCAATCCCTCAACAGCAGAAAATAAATATATGAACGAAAACTAAAATGATAATTTTATCATTTATGAATATTTTAAAAATAACATTTGTAATTATTTCCATTCTAATAGAATAGCATGAACAAGTAATTAAAATTGAGAATATTTTTCACTAATTCATGCATGTAAATTATAAAAAAAATATCTCGTGTTTTAAACAAAAAATAGTGATTTTACATTTTTTAGTAATTTTGAGTGAGCTATTTATTTTCAACCTAATAAAACTCAAAAATAATTTAAAATATAATTTGGGCTGATTTAATATAAATTTTTTTTTATATTTATTTGTTTTAATTAAACTATGCGTGGCATAGATTGAATTTATAGTTTTAAATTGATAAGTTATATAATTAATGCAAAATTGAAAAAATGAATTCTAAAAATTTTCTTAAGGTAAATTTTATACTAATAACCATTAATAAGTATCAGAAGGTCGCGAACGATGGTACTCCACGTGTGATAGAACCGTGTCTGATAGCATCTGTAATAAAGGTTTGTATACAAACTGTAGAGACATACAATTAACTTGAACAAATAATTTTTTGTTATTAACATTGTCGAAGAACTTGAACATCACTAGAGATATCATTGTGAATACGATGAAGGTTTCTGTTTCCTGTATTTCTGACATATTTTGACTTGATTTGATGATTCTTCAACTTCTTCAACTTGTTCGACTTCAGTGACAACTTCAGTTACTTCGTTAGACATGTTTGAATTTGATATTTTTTAAATTGAATTTGATAATGGTTTTTGTAAAAAGTGAAAGTAAAAGATTATTTTAACAATTGTTTTTAATTTTTAATTTTAATTTAATTAATTTAATAATATATTTTTAGTTCAATTATTTAATTAATAAAAGTGCTAGTCAGAGGCACTACACAAACTAATAGACAAGTCATTATTTCTGACAAATTATTTTTGAATAGTGAACTGACAAAGTTTTGTTTTTGTATGCTTTATATTTAAAATTTATAATAATTTTTAATTTTAATTTTATGAATTTAATTATTAAATTAGATATTGCCGATTATTGATCTGACATCAAGCATACATATTTAGTAACAGCAACAATGACAAATTCCGGAAAATATAAAAAAAATATATTAACACAATTGATTACCAATTTTAAATTCAATATTAAAACAATGACTTGAGTGCATATTACAATCCTTCGGAAGAAATAGCAAGTTTATAATATAACTTGAAGTTCACAATCACTTGACTATTGTTTCTGGTTTCGATGATCTATAGATTCGATCTAGTTGCTTCCTTAGTTTTACCTTGAATTTACTTGCTAACTTAGGTTTCTTTTTAATTTTGATTTCTTCTTTACAACTTTTACTGGTTTGATTCCTATTGTGTTTTCTTCTAGTCTAATATCTAATGGCACTTACTGATATTGACTTTAGTTTAGATGCATTCCTCCATTACATTCCCTTCGGTCATCATATTCCTTCTATTATCTTTGACAGCTGTCGAGATATATCATTTTTAGAAGACGCCATATCTCGCCTTCCCCGGTTATCGCTTTCCTTTTTCTCATACGGGTTATCGAGATATATAAATTGAATTTCAATTTTGTTTTTCCTTTTTCTTGTTAATTTCATTTTTAATTTTTATTTAGTATTATTTTTCTCTCGTTTTCACTTCCTTTTTCTCTTCTTTTGTTTCTTAGCATTCTAGAACAAAATTCCAATTCTTTTTTCTATTTACCAAATAATTATATGCATTTTGTTGGGGATCAACAAGAGAGGTACAAAAATGAGATGAGAAATCAATAAAAACACCAAATTCACAATAACAATTTAAAGTACAAAATATTAATTAAAAAAATCAAAAATCAAAAATGAATATTTTCCGGGGGAAACTGGTATGGGCGGATGCCGAATAATGAGACGAGTTCAACTATAATAAAATAAAATCAATGGGGGTCCCTAGCAGGAATAAATTAAAAGAAACAAAAATTAATTAAAAATTAATTAACTAATAGAGAACCCGAGCTAATGGGAAACCCGAGACAATGGAAAACCCGAGCGATATGAGAGAACCCGAATTATCAATCAAATTAGGAAAGGCAATTAAATCATCCGACTAAAATTAAATTGGGGCAAGTCGTCAAAGGAGAGTAGCGAATTCCTCAAAGCGAATTAGAGTGACAAGAGGAAGCCCGGAGGGAAGTTGGATCCAGACTAATTTGCAAAGTAAAATCAATTATAGAATGGGTATAAAAGCGACCGGCAAGTTAACAGAATTGCCAGTTGGTCGAAGAAAAAGAAACGAGAAGTTTAGCGAGAGTAACAAAGAAAACTTTGAAGTTAGTATCAATTGAATAATTTAAATCGAGCGTAACAGAAAGAGAAATCTACCGTTGGAAGATTTATCCCTGCGTAAGATTTGTAGTTATATTGAAAAGTGCAGACCAAAAAAGGGTTGTATCAAGTGTGGTTGAATTAATAAAAAGTGTAACCAAAGTGTAACTGTATTAGTCTCAAATAAAGATCTTTAATGTTGGGTTGTTTACTTAATTTCGAAAAGAACACAGAGGAGTCACACAGTAATACCGACTTGCATAAAATACCCAACAATTTCAATAATTATTTTATTGATGCATGTGCGTATCTTGCTCAAGATACTTACTCCGGAGGAATAATCAGTTTTTCATTTTAATAAATTATGTCTCCAAAATCTTCTAACACATATATTTTCATTTTATTTATGCATTTTGGTTAATATTTTTAAAATAGTGTTTTTTATATTTTTAAATAAATTTTTTAAGTTTATCTTTCCAAATTGTAAATTATAGAGCTAAATTAACTTTATGGCATTCATAATAACCGTTTAAAATAAAATTCGTATTCATCATTTAATATTTTTTCTTTATAATTTTTTACAATTTTATATTAAAATTTGCTAATACCAAAATGTCAAGGAATACAATTTCTAATTTATTTAAATATACAATTCGTGTACTTTTTGTTGTTTCTTTTATTACTTAACTTTAAATTAAGAATAATTATAAATGTTTTATTATGATTATAATAAACAAAATCTTTTGACAAAAATGTAATAAATTAACTAATTTCGAAAAAAATATAAGTTATTTGTTGCTATTACTGAATTCACCAATTGCTGCGCTTCGAGACAGCTTATGATTGGTTCATTAATTTTGGAAACTATTTATTTAAATCGCACATTATTCAATGTGTTGTTGGAAGAAATCTAAATATTTCATAATCTATGATTCAATTCAATTATAAAAATCCATACAAAAAATTAAATATACATTTTTTAATTAAATTAATTATGTATTATTTGTGTTCTTACATTTCAGAGTTGCGCTCACAAAACAGTTTATGATTGGTCATATAATTTTTAGAAACAATATATCGAAATCATATATTGTTTGATGTGCCAATGATCGCATAAATTTTGACTCCATTCAAATATTAAAATTTATTTACAAAAGTTATATTTTTTTCACTTAAACTAATTATGAATTATTTATTTTTTAACGCTTAATGTTGTACAATTAAAACAACAATTAGCTTGAAGAATAAAAAGATAATTAAAAATATAAAAGTCATTTTTACTTAATGTAAATAAAATAAACTAATTATACTTAAAAAGTCAAAATTACAATTTTACATTTCCGTATAAGAATTTATTATACATTTAAAAATTTAATCAATTTTTTACAATTTTTTATTTAAATTTTTGAAAATTAAATTTTATACATTTTAATAAATTTTATGTTCAACTAATTTTATTTACATTTTTAATTTTAAATAAAAAAGTAAATTTCAATTTAATATTTGTCAATTAAATTTTGTACAACCAATCAAAAAATTTGTTTCAATATTAATTTTTATTTCATCACAAGATAATTATTTTTAATAATGACTGACGAAAATGTTGAAATTTGGAAAATCAAAAAACTTATTTCAAACTTGCAAGCTGCAAAAGGGTAAGTGAAAAATTCTTTCTTTAAGCATGTTTTAATATCGGCTAATAGCAATGGAACGAGCATGATTTCTCTTATTATCAAACCCGGAGATCAGATTACTAGAATTGGTAAATTGTTGGCAGATGAAGCCGGAACTGCTTCCAATATCAAAAGCAGAGTTAACAGATTATCAGTTTTGAGTGCAATTACTTCCGGTCAACAGAGACTGAAATTATATAACAGAACACCAACAAATGGTTTAGTTGTTTATTGTGGTACTATCATGACAGATGATGGAAAGGAAAAGAAAGTTAGCATTGATTTTGAACCATTCAGGCCGGTTAATACGTCATTATATATGTGTGACAATAAGTTCCACACTGAAGCTTTACTTTCTCTTTTAGAAGATGATACCAAATTTGGTTTTATCATTATTGACGGTAATGGAGCGCTTTTCGCAACTCTTGCTGGAAACACTAGAGAAGTCTTAGCAAAGTTCTTAGTTGATTTACCGAAAAAACACGGCCGTGGTGGTCAATCTGCTTTACGTTTTGCTCGTTTAAGAGTTGAAAAAAGACACAATTATGTAAGAAAGGTAGCTGAGACAGCATGTCAACTGTTTATTACAAATGATAAAGTAAATGTCGAAGGAATCATTCTTGCTGGAAGTGCAGATTTCAAGACTGATTTACACAGTTCCGATTTGTTTGATATGCGATTATTAGCAAAAGTTATTAAAAAGGTTGATATTTCTTATGGTGGTGAGCAAGGATTTAATCAAGCCATTCAATTATCTATGGACTGTATATCTAATCTGAAATTTGTACAAGAACAGAAATTAATTTCCAAATTCTTTGAAGAAATTAACCAAGTAGATATTTTTGCTTTATTTATTACTGTTAACTTGTATTCTTAGAACACGGGAAGGTACTGCTATGGAATTGATGATACTGTCAATGGATTGAAAATGGGGGCCGTTGAAACTATCCTTGTTTGGGAGAACTTACCCTTGATCAGATATTCATTGGTTAATAATGAGTCTGGTGAAACATCTGAAAAGATTTTACGACCTGAACAATCTAAAATCGCGTCAAACTTCGTTGATAAAGCAACGAATGTGAAATTGGAAATAGTTGACGAACAATTATATCTTGATTATTTGACTGTCAAATATAAAGAATATGGAGCTATTTTAGAGATCGTTAGTGATAAACTCCAGAAGGTACCCAGTTAGTTAAGGGCTTTGGAGGTATCGGAGGACTCCTAAGATACAAAGTTGACTTTAATGAAATGGCTGAAATGGAGTGTAATTCGCAAGATGAATTTGATATGGATGACTACAACTTCTAGACAGTTTGAATCTGTATCTAAATTAACATTGAATCAACATGTGAAATAAATCTTATTTGACTATAGTATTTTCTTTTCTTGAATTACATATGTAATATTTCATAATTTCGTTTATGAAAATGGCATTCATAGTACTTCTAAAAATGTGACTGACAGACTTTTTTTATATAGGTGGATAGTAGATGAATATGTCTCTTCCACACCACTACCTCCCCTAGGATTTCCAAGGCCAACTCGGAATTTTATAACGGACAAGAAAATATATACAAAAATTCATAGTTTCCATGGAAATGAGCTCCGAAGTCTCTAAATTTATGCCATAATTTAACAACTTTATATATTATGATGATGACGCCAGCCTTATATTATAGAATTAAAATTGTATACTTCAACACACGACGAGACAGTGAATAACATCAGCATCAAATGCCGTAATATATTATCAAACAGAAAATCTTATATTAAAGAAATAAAATCATATTTTCGTGAGTATCAAAAACATCGATATATTACTGATTTATAGTCGTCAAGCTCTCTTTTTAATAAATAATAATAATTAATAATAAGTCACTTGAATAAGGTAGTGCCGAAATTTTGTGAATATCAAGAAGACATCAATATATAATCAGTAACATATTGATTCAAAAACTCAATTTCCCGAAATTTTCGGTTTTAAATAATTTTTTGTTGATATTTAAATTGTATTTTTTTTGTTTTTTATTATTTTAAAGATGGTTTAATTTATTAATTGTTTATTTTTCTATTTAGCAGCTACAGATCAAACGATATTTTTTCGTAATCCAATAAAATTTAATTTATTTATAAATATCAAGTTTTCATAAAATATTTCATATTAATAAATTTCCTTTTGAATTTATTAAAAAGAGAGTTTGAAGTTTATAAATCAGTAATATATCGATGTTTGTTGATACTCGAATTTTCAGCAATGCCTTTTTCAAGTGAATAATCAGTGGTGAAATTGGAAGAAATAAAAGTTCTTATAATAATAACTTTCTTTTGAAATTATTTGACCAGTAAAACTTGTTTAGCCACTCAAAATTTAAATAAAATATTTTTATTTATTGACAAACTTTTTATATTCTCTTTTAATCTTTTAGTGTTTCTCCATTTTTCGTTGTAAGAGAAATTCAGAGAAATTCAATAACGCTTCGTTTCATCAAATGTATTTATTCTGTATCAATATTGAAACCTAGAATATTAATTACTTGTTATTAAAATAATTATATCTAATCAAATCATTAATCTAAATGAGGAATTTCTAAAAATAAATAGTTTTTAAGTAGAGATCTCAGCATTTAATCAAAAATATTAAACATCATTTTATCTTTTGAGGTTCAATTTTATTTTTGAAATTCAAACAGTTTGGTCCAAATTAATTTTTTTCGAAAAAATCGATAATGGACAGGATTGAATGTTGAACTTATTAATGTTCTTATTTTAAAGTTTAAACTAAAAATTCACTGGTTTTATAATTAAGTATGTCGAATCAAATAGTTTATTCTTTTAAAATAACTGCTACAAGTGCTAGGCCTGCCGTGTAAGCCTCAACGTTGGACTTTAAAGAGTTAATAAGATTTTTGAATAAATATTGTAAATCATCTTTGGCATGATTTTGAACTTTTGAATAGCTGATTTTGTATTCTTTTATTGTTTAGCTGATCCTAAAGTAAAATCGTTTGAAAATTCATTTCTTCATCTCACCATTAATATGCATAAAGCATTTGATGTATGTCATACATTGATTCCCGAATACTTTCTTGTCCACGAAGATGATGTGATTTCAGGTTTAGAAGTTGATAAAGAAGGATTTTGTAATTTTGAAAATCCAAGACTCACAACATTTAAAAGTTATTCAATCGACAAAGTTAAAGTTTCTGTTGAGCCTTTCCTTTGTAGATGAAAATTTAGACAGTCTTTGATTTGTTAATTGCTACATAATTATAATTAATAAATTATTTAATTTTATTTTTAGTTATAATAAATATGTAAAAATTAAAATATACTCCAAGTATAAATTTTTTTGAAAATTTTTCTGACCCAATTTGGAAAGCTAGGGCCTAAAAGAACTATTTGTGGTCTGAGTACAGCATTTTTACTGTCTTTTAAGATTGGATATTTTCTAAATCTATTTAGATTTGAACAGAATTGAACTTTTGTGAGATCATGTATTTTTATTTTTAATCGAGAAATTAGGATAAAATAAATTTAGGCTGTTAAAATTAAACTTGATTTTGTCGTAAATATAAAAAATTTTTAATGTAACTGTTGTCATTTTGTTTTAATTTTGTTTTTAAGTTTTTATAATAATTTTAATTATTTTATATTTATTATATTTTATAATTAATAAATATTTAGAATTTTAATGACTACTTCTTGTAGACCACACGAAATAATTAATATGTTATAGGAGTCACTTCCCAAAAAACAATATTTGGGCTTCTAGATTTCAAAATAAAACGCTTTCATTTCAAAAGCCACGTATAAGCCGAAAAATGGTTAGGTGATATGGGAAGATGGTTGTAAACGGAAAATTAGCTGCTGATAACTATATTCAATTTATTACTGGCTGACGAAGCAGGGGTACTGTGAAAATAAACAAAACTTATATAGAAGAAAAAATGACAGAGAACGAAGTTAAAATGTGGTTTTTATTTTTCATTCACGGCCAAGGAATCTATATTAAGGACACAAGAACTCGATGTATTTAAGCAATGAAAATATGTAAGATTTACAGGATTAGAAATTAGGATATGTAAACCGATTACTGCATGACGAAACAAGATATAAAACAAGGTATTATCATGAAATAAATGCACAAATATCTTATTAAAGACATTTTAGGTACAAAACCAGGAATAGAAGAAATCAAAAGAAGAACCTTGACATATGAATTCCAATATATGGATAGGGAAACGGAAGACAAAGGAGTTTAAAGGGTAATGAAACAAAATTATGAGTAGTACGTAATGAGCAGTGTGTCTCGTCAGATATTTGACATAAGAACCATTTTCCTGGGCTGCTGTGGGTTATTTGGCTTGAAAATTTTGAGACGCAACCCTAAAAAAATTTGTGTCTGCTAATATCTAATAATTTTGTTAAAATTAAGTGGAATATTTTTTAATAAATACAATGTCAATAGAAAAGAAATCCGTGGTGAAATTTGAAAAAAAAATATTTAATTTTAAAAATAATTTATTAATATTTATTTCTAATTTTGTAACTTATGAATAGTGCATAACAATGTATGAAGGAAATATTTTCTCCACTTCCTGGAGCAAAGAGCTATGGATATTGCATAAATGAGCAAAATGGCTACAAAAAATTATGTGATTGTAATTATTTCTAGATTCAATAAATTCAAAACAAGATGATCCGACGTTTTTCTGAATAATGTTAAGCAATTGGATGTACAAATCTGGAGAGCCGAGAAATATTAAAAGTATAACTGAAAGAATTAAAGTGCTAACAGAACTAGAAAGAGGTTGCAGTCTTAATCGAATATTAGGAAGTAAATTTCAAAGTGATAAAGGTTTCCATCATATCAGTCCTGGAAAATTTTATTTCATTAATACTAATAATTTTATTTAATAATTTATTGAGAAATTTATATTTGTTGACAGAAAAAGTATAGAAAATCCTAAAAATGCAAAAACCGAACTTTTAAGACGAAAATGAAAAAAATAAAAAAGCTTTTCTTCATTACTATTCTGCATTTTATCTCGAAATATCAATATTCTTAATTGTTTTTTCGACAGAAAGTTTTAAGCGATCTGATATAGAATAATTATGCAAAGACATTTTCTATAGTCTTCATGGAAATTTCATGCATTACTTGCATTCATTTTGTTAATTGATGAAATACTAATAAGGAAAATAATAAAAAAAATATTTTATATATTCCGACAATAAAGAAATGCGTTCATTTATTATTATTATTATTATTATTATTATTATTATTATTATTATTATTATTATTATTATTATTAATAATAATAATAATAATAATAATAATAATAATAATAATAATAATAATAATGATAATAATAATAATAATTAAATATTTCGACCCAAAATTGGTCCTCTCCACCCAAACATGAACTTTAACTGATTTTTCTCCTTCTTCTTTCCTCTCTAACTGAATTTTATTTTATTGAAATACTTCTGTCAAGACTTATATACTATTAGTGCTGGTCGATGCCAATTCAAAACATGCAATAACACATACATATCACACCTTTCACAATAAATGTCAATTAATTACTTTTAATAATAAATTATTCCATAAAATAAAAAAATGACTTTCTATTTAAGACTTAAATAATAATTATTTTCTTCCCACCAAGTAATTTCTAAATACAAGTCCTTGGTAGATAGATGTATAATACTTGGGTCTAGATACCCCCTTATTAAAAATAATTTCCCTTTTATCGTGCTTACAAACACTTATGAACAAACTTAAGACAATAGTAAGGTGTGTTATATCTAACTCGTCCATCGCCAATCCTTCCCCCTTACTTAGAATTATTTTGCCAACCAATTACATTTGATATTAGTTTGAATAAAAGTCCGATTGAATTTTAAATTAATTTAAATTTCGCCAGGGAATTTTATTTTTATAGTAACAATCGGGGTAAGATTGATGTTTAAGTCCAATACTCTTCACTATTATTCCCTTAACCTTCATCGATTCTTTGTTACTCAATAAACAGTAACATTTTGGCCTTAAAAGTTCTTCATATCCATTTCCTTTACTTTCATTCTTGTATTTACTGATAACTGGCTCCAATTGCCTTGAAAAGAGTGCATAATCTGTAGGATAATTTGATGTATAGAAAAGATTCTCATTAACCGTCGATAGTAAATATTTATCTTATTTGATATTGTGACATTCTAAAAAAAATCAGCATCTTAGACAACGATATTGTTCTCACATTTAAATTTTTACCGATATACAACTATTTCCTGATATTATAACTGATACATCCGGAATTTCGAAAAATCCAAAACAGTTTGATCAATATAATTTGGTCCATTCAAACATATAGTGTCTTTATATAATAAGTTTGCCATTAAATCTTCATTAATCTTGATACTTCTTTGAGAAGTTGGCTTAGAAGCATATTAGAAGCATCCTCTTCTTTTTTATATTACATAATCTTAAATTTATTCTTTTCTTTAAGTTTTCAACGGTTTTACAGTACAGTTTTATATATCGGAATAAAATCTCTAGAAATGTGTTAGTATGTATTGTAACCAGATAAATCAACACAAGACAACCCAACACACTGAGAAGTCAATACACCCAGTTTATTATACACCAAATACCACTCAAATATGTTTCCTATAATATAAGAAAAAATCAATAATCTTACATTATAGACACATACATACACGTATTTACTTTTTTCTAAATCCCAATTAAATGTCATTTCAAACATCAAATAATAACTTATCCTTATATTCTGAAATGTCACAATTTTATAATTATAAAGGGTTTCTTACAAATTTCTCTAAAATCAAAATACAACGGACAATTTAAAACCTTAAAATTTGTTTAATAAGTGATGAAGTACCTTGACAATGAAAAAAGATAAAATCTGTTAAAAGTGAAATGTCATACTATTAATAATAAAACTTAATACTACGGGAAATTGAAAATCGGAAATTTTATTATTATTATTATTATTTTATTATTATTATTATTATTATGATTATTATTATTATTATTATTATTATTATTATGATTATTATTATTATTATTATTATTATTATTATTATTATTTGTTGGCGTTTAGGCAGAAGACAAGCAAAATTAGTCTACGGTTTATTGGCTTTTAAAGAAGACTCCCATAATTGGCGAATTCTAGACCAGTTTACTCATGACAACCGCCATGTTGGTACTGTACAATGTTGTTGGAAATCAGAGGATATGAGAGCAGCTGTCTTACAGCTAAAAGTTTTGGTCTCAATAGAAATGGGAAATTATGTAAAAACTTATAATAAACACATGTTTATCGGATTCAGTGTTTTCGAATTATCAAACCTTATTATAATGTTCTACAATATATTTTGGAAAAAGAATATCACCATTTTCACCATTTTGTCTGGTTCATAATCATATAATTCATTTTCTTCATTACTAAGGAAAGCAATTAAAATATTTTAGTAAATTCTTTATTTACTTACTTTATGGATACTAAAACGAAAGAAATAAAGTTATATCAGAATTATATTTAAATAATTTAAATTTAGTTATTTAAACATATTTAAACACTAGTTATTTAAGCATATTTAAACATTAATATTATTATATAGTATAATTTTATATAATTTTATATAATATTATAATTTTATGTATTCTAAATTTAATATATCTTTCATTTAATTTTTTAAATTCAAAAATTTATAATGAAGATTTTTTGAATTAAAAAATAATCTGTTAGTATTTCCAGGCAGAAAACAACGAATTCAATAATTAAAATCTTAATTTTCATGTTGTTAGGGTTGTGGCCAGAAGTTAATCACCATCTAATAGTTTGTTTAGTTATCAGCCTGTTCTCAATTTTGCTCATTTTTGTTCAAAACATTCAGGTGAGTTGTTATCTGGAAAGTTTCTTTTAGCTCAGCTTTGTTAAAACACTCACGGTATTCTTGAAAGATGTGACACTGGAAATAAATTAACAATGGGTGGTCATTCATACATGTTGTTGGTTTGAACTGTTGATTTATTTGGAAATAGATATATTAAAAACATTTACGGTATCAGTCAGTAAAATAATATAGTATTTTTGAGTATGTTTTAGTTACTTTATAAATAACAGTATTTTGATATATCAATAAAGACCATATACTCCGAGTTTATCCGACAAGATATTCTGTCCCCCTATGGGTATTGTTAGCAAGGGTACTGGTCACATTCAATATGTCGCAATATTAATCAGTTAGAAATTCTTAGGTAAGATGATCAGAAATTCGTGAATATTTTAAATTTAACTTTACACTTATTTCGAGTGACTAATTTATTGGTTAACTTTGTAGTCATTTAGAGCAAAAGGTAATTTATTCATCTAATGTTCGTTACAATAGTTAATAATATGAGAAAAACATGGTCATTATTCATTGATAATTTAAAATTCTTTATCATTTGGAGTAAATTTGTTTGAGGCAAAAATAATTAAAGGAGTCATAATAGAAATATGGTTATCATTTAACCAATTAAGGGGCTTATTAGTTAGAAATATAAAGTAACAATTATTTTCTAATTTAATTAGATGATCATTAGACGTAATATATCTTTGCGAGAAATTTAAGATGTTTGAGTAACCAAAACATGGAAATTTTGTGCGATCAATTTATGAATATTGGTTAATTTAGTCATTAAAATAATAATATAATAAGGTAATTTAGGAAAATATCATTGAAAGATTTATCAACCGATAACAATATTCCTTCAATAGATTAACTGATATTCAACCTATTTAATTTCTAGAAATCTAATTAAAATCATAAATTTCCTTCAAAGATCAATTTTCTTTAGCTGTTGTCGATTTCCAACTTTTAAGTCAATATTTCTCAAGATTTGTCAACGATATACCACAATGAATAAAATAACTTCTTAAGTAAAATAATTTAAAGCAATAACCATTGATATCAATTAATTCTAAAGATTTCAAATATTTCATTGTGAAAAACAAGTAAATTGATCATTAACCATTAATAAAGCAGTGGATAATTAATAAAAAACTGGTTCTAAAACATAAATCTAAATTATTGTGAAATAACATTATTCACAACCTAATAAACCTCTAAAACGATATAATTTCACAGGAACTATTATTAATTCATAGCTAAATACTGACTATTTCCCTTTAAAATTTTACCAATAAGAACATTGTCGATTTAAATAGAGATTTCAAACATTTCCACCTTAACTGATCTCTCACCAAATATTTCTATCATTTTAAACACCCCCTTAAAAATCATCTATTACCATCTTAACCAACCGACTTTAATATATCAGACCTTTAATATATCAATTCTCTTAATATCCATAGAAAATTCTTCAAAATATGAATTTTATTTAATTGTTACAGACATCCTTCCATTGAAATAATTTAGTATCTAAATTCATGTAGTAAGAACCCATTAAAAATCAAAATTTACTAAAATCAATATTTTCTACAAATATTTCACCACATGTATTTTTAAAGGGAAATAGTCAGTATTTAGCTATGAATTAATAATAGTTCCTGTGAAATTATATCGTTTTAGAGGTTTATTAGGTTGTGAATAATGTTATTTCACAATAATTTAGATTTATGTTTTAGAACCAGTTTTTTATTAATTATCCACTGCTTTATTAATGGTTAATGATCAATTTACTTGTTTTTCACAATGAAATATTTGAAATCTTTAGAATTAATTGATATCAATGGTTATTGCTTTAAATTATTTTACTTAAGAAGTTATTTTATTCATTGTGGTATATCGTTGACAAATCTTGAGAAATATTGACTTAAAAGTTGGAAATCGACAACAGCTAAAGAAAATTGATCTTTGAAGGAAATTTATGATTTTAATTAGATTTCTAGAAATTAAATAGGTTGAATATCAGTTAATCTATTGAAGGAATATTGTTATCGGTTGATAAATCTTTCAATGATATTTTCCTAAATTACCTTATTATATTATTATTTTAATGACTAAATTAACCAATATTCATAAATTGATCGCACAAAATATCCATGTTTTGGTTACTCAAACATCTTAAATTTCTCGCAAAGATATATTACGTCTAATGATCATCTAATTAAATTAGAAAATAATTGTTACTTTATATTTCTAACTAATAAGCCCCTTAATTGGTTAAATGATAACCATATTTCTATTATGACTCCTTTAATTATTTTTGCCTCAAACAAATTTACTCCAAATGATAAAGAATTTTAAATTATCAATGAATAATGACCATGTTTTTCTCATATTATTAACTATTGTAACGAACATTAGATGAATAAATTACCTTTTGCTCTAAATGACTACAAAGTTAACCAATAAATTAGTCACTCGAAATAAGTGTAAAGTTAAATTTAAAATATTCACGAATTTCTGATCATCTTACCTAAGAATTTCTAACTGATTAATATTGCGACATATTGAATGTGACCAGTACCCTTGCTAACAATACCCATAGGGGGACAGAATATCTTGTCGGATAAACTCGGAGTATATGGTCTTTATTGATATATCAAAATACTGTTATTTATAAAGTAACTAAAACATACTCAAAAATACTATATTATTTTACTGACTGATACCGTAAATGTTTTTAATATATCTATTTCCAAATAAATCAACAGTTCAAACCAACAACATGTATGAATGACCACCCATTGTTAATTTATTTCCAGTGTCACATCTTTCAAGAATACCGTGAGTGTTTTAACAAAGCTGAGCTAAAAGAAACTTTCCAGATAACAACTCACCTGAATGTTTTGAACAAAAATGAGCAAAATTGAGAACAGGCTGATAACTAAACAAACTATTAGAGGGTGATTAACTTCTGGCCACAACCCTAATAACATGAAAATTAAAATTTTAATTATTGAATTCGTTGTTTTCTGCCTGGAAATACTAACAGATTATTTTTTAATTCAAAAAATCTTCATTATAAATTTTTGAATTTAAAAAATTAAATGAAAGATATATTAAATTTAGAATACATAAAATTATAATATTATATAAAATTATATAAAATTATACTATATAATAATATTAATGTTTAAATATGCTTAAATGACTAAAGTGTTTAAATATGTTTAAATAACTAAATTTAAATTATTTAAATATAATTCTGATATAACTTTATTTCTTTCATTTTAGTATCCATAAAGTAAGTAAATAAAGAATTTACTAAAATATTTTAATTGCTTTCCTTAGTAATGAAGAAAATGAATTATATGATTATGAACCAGACAAAATGGTGAAACACTAAAAGACTTATGTTCTGGATTTAGAGATTTCTTATTAAAACATGAATTATTGGATTATGAACCAGACAAAATGGAGAAACACTAAATGACTTATGTTCTGGATTTCTTAAATGAATTAGCTGATTGTGGTTGTCCTTCAACATGAATGTTTACTTATCAGATTTAAGTTATGTAAACTTTCAACGAATGTCAAGAAAAATGGGAAAACCGATGTTTTAGCAATTAAGTAAAGTACTCGTCATACCTGAAGAATATTATTATTAATGTAAGACATGAATTAATTCTTTAAAATATATATTATATATATATTATATTTAGGTATCTATGTTTTATGGTGGGAAATGACATTGAAAAAGTATACCACAAATAACAGTTGCCTAATAGTCAGACAGAATTTAATTTGTGACGATAAAATGCTAGATAATGTAAGTTAATTGCTTTTAAATCAATATAAATTTTAGCAATGATAGTTGACACCGCATCAGAAAATACGTCCAATTTGCAAGATGTATTCCAAATGGCCTGATGGAGATGATAATTTGAGATAGATTACCAGCAGAAACCTTTTGTAAATTAAATATAATAGGGTTGGGTGGGTCCTCTTAATCCCTTAATTAATATATATTTACAAGCTGATCGTCGTGGTGGGCGGTTGTAATCCAACTAGTGGGAGGCCTCTGTAAATATATATTTGTGTTAGTGAAAACATTAATTAATTTGGTTATAGTGCCAATGACGCATGTATTTTGAAATTATACGTTTCGAATGTGCTGGTAGTTGACTACCCATGCTAGGCGTAATGTTCCGTACGGAAAGCTATAATGCCCAGGTGCTTCTGACCCCACTTGGGGGAGGCACAGACGACCCTTGTGGACGCGAACAAATATCCACCGTGTCTTTCAGGCACAGATATTTGGTCACTGCTCATTAGGCCTGGCAATACTAAATGCATAAACTTTATCTTGTCCTCTCTTGTCTTGATTTTTATCGTTTAAATAGTATGTGTGATAGGTTTTATTTACTAACTTTAATTAATATACCCTTGCGACATGTTGAATGTGAGTAGTACTCTTGCTAGCAATACCCATAGGGGGACAGAATATTTTTTCGGATAGACTAGGAGTATATACACCCATGTTAAACAAGGTATGTGTATATAGAATGTATGTGTAAAATTATCGCTCCTTATTGAAAATTTCATGTAAAGGCAAACACAGAATATTGCAAACATATAATAATACTCTACCCCATAACTTAGTGTGTAAAATTTATTTTAGGTTTTTGACTAATTATAATAATAATAATAATAAAGTTTAATGGGTTGTGTAAAAAATATTTTAGGTTTTCACTAATATTGATAATAATAATTGTTAATGGGTTGTGTGTGTGAAAATATTTTATGTTTTTCAATAATAATAATAATAATAATAATAATAATAATAATAATAATAATAATAATAATAATAATAATAATAATAATAATAATAATAATAATCATAATAATAATAATAATAATAATAATAATAATAATAATAACTCCCGAGTGTGTTAATACTTTGTAAGAAAATTTTGAAAATTCTATAATAATAATAATAATAATAATAATAATAATAATAATAATAATAATAATAATAATAATAATAAATTTTAATGAGTTGTATATGTGTATAAAAAAAAATTATTTATTTTAAAAGAAAATATTGAAAATTCAAAAAAATAATAATAATATTTATGCAAAGCATGTGCAATAATTATGTCTTTGTTAATTAAGTAAACTTTAGTGTCAAAATAAGTTTTTAAAATATTTTTAAATTTTAAAATACCGCAACGTAATATATTTTTGTTCTACCCCTTCATTGATTTAAGTTGGTCAGAATTTAATAATAATTTTAATAATAATAATAAATAATAATAATACTTTGAAATTGTATTTGAAAATAATTTACGACATGTTGAATGTGAGTAGCACCCTTGTGACCAGTACCTTATTGAGTAGTACCTTTATGACCATTACCCTTAGGGGGACAGAATATCTTGTCGGATAGATTATATATAATAACAACTTCCACGCGTGCGTTAATATTTTAAAAGAAAATATTGAAAATTCAAAAATAATAATATGTAATCAACGATTTAAACAAATTAAATTATTATGTAATCGATAATTAAAACAAAAATTATTAGTTCTAAAAATAAGAGGCATCGTTCTAAAAATATGACGTAATCGTTCTAAAAATATTAGACATCGTTCTAAAATTATTAGGCATCGTTCTAAAAATATTAGGCATCATTCTAAAAATATGACGTAATCATTCTAAAAATATTAGGCATCGTTCTAAAAATATTAGGCATCATTCTAAAAATATTAGGCATCGTTCTAAAATTATGACGTAATCATTCTAAAAATATTAGGCATCGTTCTAAAATTATGACGTAATCATTCTAAAAATATTAGGCATCGTTCTAAAAATATGACGTAATCATTCTAAAAATATTAGGCATCGTTCTAAAAATATGACGTAATCGTTCTAAAAATAAGAGGCACCATTCTAAAAATATTAGGCATCGTTCTAAAATTATGACGTAATCATTCTAAAAATATTATGCATCATTCTAAAAATATTAGGCATCGTTGGGTGAGTCATTGGGGAGTCATTCTCTTTGTTAATATTAATGATGATGATACCTTCAATAGCTCATTCGAAAGGTCTTGCACTAAGCTTTAAGATGAGGTATCGTTCAATAAAATCCGTTGGCGGGAACATTAATTTTTGGGATGAAAAAATGTAGGGGCCCTCTGGGCCAATTAATTTAAAAAAATTACGTAATAGTTCTAAAAATATTAGGCATTGATTACGTAATAGTTCTAAAAATATGTGGCATCGTTCTAAAAAAATTTTTTCCCGGGGGGGAGGGGGTATGTGATCTGGCGGGCTCATGATCTGGTGGGCTCACATCCTACTACTAGCTATAATTCACAATTTAAGATCCACAGGACACAAAAGTTATTGTGAAGAATCATTAAAGTTTCATTATTATTATTATTATTATTATTATTATTATTATTGTTATTATTATTATTATTATTATTATTATTATTATTATTATTATTATTATTATTATTATTATTATTATTATTATTATTATTATTATTATTATTATTATTATTATTATTATTATTATTATTATTATTATTATTATTATTATTATTATTATTATTATTATTATTATTTTATTTTATCCTATTTTTAATTTTTGATGTTATTCGAAACCATACATTTTAAATTTATTATTCCATTTTACTTTGTCAAAAACTGTCATTATCCAGACATTTATTTCCGATGAAAGCAAAGATTAAGTAATTTATTACCGAACTCCTAAGATTATTTGTCTTGATGTTTTTTACAATTTTGCATTAAGACATTAATCTAACAAAAAATATGAGAAAGTCAGAAATTAAAAACAATGATTTCAAAGTCTTTTAATAAATAACATAAGCATTTGCTCGACAAATTTTAGAAGTTTAAATAGTAATTTTTTAGTAAATTATTAAAAATTTATGTTAAAATTAATTCAAAATAAATAAAAAATCGGTGTTGATTTATTTTAAAAATTCAAATTCCCCAAACTTCCCGATTTGATAGAAAACTTGCTGCGTAATTGATATTTTTCCCGATTAAACTATCAAAAGTTTCGACCACGACTCTTTAGATCCAAATAGGATCAGTTAGATATATTCAACACATCACGGCAAACTATCAGTCGATTCTTAGTGAATTTAGCTCTTCTTTGCCCCTTTGTGGCCGCGATTTACGCTATCTTTTCTGCAGATTCGTCTTTTTTTGTCTCGAACTTCCCCACTGGTTCTGATTTCCATCGACTGCGTAGCTATATAGACCCTGATTGGTCTGAACTCAAAATTAGCGTATAATTTTTGATTGTGTTACATCTAGTGAAAGGTGAAGGAGATCCTTTTAATTACACCTCTAATTATCACATCACAAGTAAATTGAAGGGTCTTGACGAGGGAATTAACTATGATCTATTGTACTAACTCTCGGCTAATGTAGTCTTTTGTTAAGGGCGGGTTTGGTTGTAAATTAAACCTTAGTGAATGAATCTGTTCGAATCTTGGCAGACCGTTCGATATTTACTGATATTTCCTTATCCCACTTTTATTTTCATTATCCCTTAGCCTACTTCAATGAACATGGTTTGAAGTCACTCGATGAAACAATTTGGGCCAGAGTTCTTGGCATTATTTGAACTTCGTTATTTAGATGTTTTCGGTAGTGATCAGTCTTTAGAGTTTAGTCCGATTTGATCTATCTTAACTAAGGATTACACTGATTCTCTTAATACAAACTTTTGGGCAGAGATCCGCCCTTATTTCCAGTCTGTAAACTTATTTCTATGTTACAATGTTAACTTTTAAATTTTAAGTAGGTATCCGCCCTTAATTACGGTAATCTTTTTCCTTACATAAACTTCTAAAGATTTGAGCAGGAATCTGGCCTTACTTTCACCTTACTTTCGGCCTTACTTTCAATCTTTATACTAATCATCATCATTAAAAATTAACTTCCAAAAATTTTGGCAGGAATCCACCCTTATTTTAATGAGTTTTAGGCACGATATGAATTATCACTAGTTCAACTATTATTTTTCCATGCAATCTGTCAGAACTTTAAGTTTATGGTATTTTAAATGCTCACTAGCCATAGCCCACTGGACATTAAGAAACGAGCTCTTAGTGTCCTATACAATACTCTATTATTAGTCTATTATAATTACGATGAAAAGGAAAAGCTGCTCTCCCACACGGCTCACTGGACACTAGTGTGACAAGTTCTTAATGTTATAATTTAAGATCTTCGAACTACGAACAAACTAACAGTTTGACGCAGCTTCCGATTTCCCTATATCAATTTTACTCTTACCCGTAGCATTCCGTGGTTGCTTGACTTACATGTTGCAAGCATGGGACGGACATACAGAGGCATAGGAAATGCAGATAACGGGGAGTTCAATACGTCGCCATATTTCACAAAATATTTACCGATAAACAGCGCAGTAAAGACTACTTCAATAAATGGTGTATTAACAACTACAATTCCTCGTAGGTTACAATTATGTATTGATTTTGCTAACTTATAGCTTTAAAAGTGGCTGTAGGCAGAAAAAGAGGATTTGATTGTCATCCGTTGAAACTCATTTGGTTTTGAAATAAGAAAAAACAACAAAAACAAAACCAACTCTCTGGTTGCCTTAGTATAAGTATCAAACACAAAGCATATACAGATAAATTCTTGTTCAAATTTTCTATCAAATTAGGTTCAAAATTTTGTTTTTTCTTATTTCTCAGGTTATTATATTTTGGTTTTTGATAATTTAATTCTTAACATTTTATATTTTAGTTAGCTTCAACTAGTTACTTGGCGGCCATGATGGATTTCACCATTTTTATAAAATATTCTAGTTTTCTGGTAATTTCTACTATAATTTTGAAACTTAATTCATTTTTTAATGATATTTTGTGAAAATCCTTTCTATTCCATTCCTAATTTTCTTTTCTCGCCATTATTTCAAATTGCTTTACTTCTGTTATGTGCCTATGTTATGTTTGAGTTTGTTTCGTGTAGTACTTTTGTTTTATTTTACTTTAGTTTTGTGTTTATAATTTTGGTTATGCGAACTCTTATTAATTGTGTTTAATCGATGTTTTCACGTGTTTTGAATTGGGCTTTACTTAATGCTATTTTCCGACGCATTGCAATTACGTTATACTTTGCATGGGCTTAAAATCAGTTTTTATTCAACAAAACAAAAAATAATTATAATATAAAAAATAAAACCATACAAAATTAGAAAATTTATTTATGCACATCATGTGGAATTAGAAAACAAAGGTACCATCAAATGACGAGAAAAATATATATGAAGAAGTAACTTGGCTATTAAAAGGTAGAGATAAGATATTATATAACAATTTAATAATTTTTGAATAATTGTTTTAATTTTCATTTTTTCAAAAAGATGAGTAAATTCCGTCTGTTTCCCAATGTAAATATATCCCTAAGTATCTGTGATCAGGGCCGGCTTTAGTTGGAAGCGGTGGATGCAAAGCATCGGGGCGCCTCTCGGAAAGGGCGTTAAAAAATTTAGAATTTTAGTTTCTTTTTAATATTTAACAAAAAAACCATTAACAAATTTTTTTTTAATAAGAATTTTTTTTTTAAATAAAATTTCCTTGAAAAACTACTGGCCTACTAGTTTTCGAAGTGTTTAAGAATTGTTTAATTATTTCGCAAAACAAAATAAATTATACATGCATAAATTTATTTTGAAACGGCTTGCTATATTCGGTTTAGTTATTTCGATTAAAAAAATTAATGCTAAAAAAAATTATTTTAAAAGTCTACCAGTTCTATTCAGTTTTCAATCAGTTCAGTTGTTATTTGGTAAACTTTTTTCGCTAATAAAAAAAAAATTAATATTAAAATTTTAATAGTAAAATAAAAAAGTGTTCAGTACAGTTTAATAGTAAAAAAGTGTTTTGTTTCAGTACATTAGTTATTTTGCGGAATTGAATCATTGTACGGTGGTAGGTATTATTTAATTATTTTTATCTTTACTTCTAAAATTTATATTTTTTTAATTAAAAAATTTTTTATTAGCTTACCTATATCATAAAATATGAATTCAAAGAAGTAGGTAGTTAGGAGCGTACGGCAGCAATAGGGGGGGGGGGTAAAAAATGTTGCAAAATTTTGATTGCATAACTTTTTCCTAGACATTTTTTGATTGTTGCCGTAATGCCCAATGTTTTCTGGGATTTTAAATACAAAATTTTTTTTTCAATAAACAAGCCAAGGATAAATATTATTTGGGTGGGTCTCCTTGGTCCTGAGAATTTCAATAGAAAAAGGTAGTCTTCAATAAAAAAGCATGGATTTTTCACACTATAGTGAGGGGGTCTCGATGGTCCTGAGAAATAGGTGGTTTACATTAAAAACGCATAGTAAATTTTTAAAATAAAGCAAATTATGGGTCTAAAATTTAAAAATAAATTAAATGATGGGGCTAAAAAATTTAAGTAAATCAAGGTTCAGATTTTTTTTTTTTTTTTTTTTTGAAATAAAGTAAATTATGGTCTAAATAAGTAAATTATGGGCTAAGATTTTTAAATTAAAGTAAATAATGGTCCAAATTTTTAAATAAAAGTAAATAATGGTCCTAAAAAATTTAATTAAAGTAATGAATGGGCACAAATAACTAAATTAAGGTTCTAACAAATTAAATAATCAATGGTAAAAAAAATTTAAATTAAAGTTAAATAAGTAAATTAAAGTAATAATTTTTAAATAAGTAAATTAAAGTAATAATTTTTAAATAAGTAAATTAAAGTAATGTAATAAGTAAATTAAAGTAAGATTTTTAAATTTATTAACAAAAAATAGAAGGTGTTTGAGAATTGAAATTTTTTAATGAAAATTTTTATGAAATAATTTTTTAATTAATTTTTAATAGAAATTTTAATGAAATATTTTTCAATGATAATTTTTAATAGAAATTTTAATAGAATAATTTTTAAGATAATTTTTAATGAAAATTTTTATGAAATAATAATAATAATAATAATAATAATAATAATAATAATAATAATAATAATAATAATAATAATAATAATAATAAAAAAAATAATATTAATAATATATCAACCAAATACTATACAACACATAAAAAATTAACTAAACACATAAAAATAACTAGACACATAACAAAACATATAAACATTAACTAAACACATAAAAATGAACTAGACACATAAAACACAAACAAATAGCAAATGTAAAGATATAAAATTTATTCAATAAAATTCTTCCTCATCTTCTCCAAAATCTTCATTTAATTCTTCCTCATCAGACAAAATAACATCATCAATATCATCTTCTGCAAAATCTTCATTTAATTCTTCATCATCTTCTCCAACAGTTTCTCCAACATTTTCTCCAACATTTTCTCCAACATTTTCTCCAATATTAAATTCACTTAATCTTACATGCCCATATGCAAGACTAGTATTTTTCCCCACCCAAACCCTTTTGTCATCTTTGTTAGTTAGTGCTATTTTTGTGTTTTTAATTGTAAAAATTTGATGATTTTTGCTTGTTATTTTAGTCTGAGGAACCGAAAAAATCTGGTTAGTGTTATAACAATCCAGGTATGACTGATGTTTTATGTCACTACCTTTCAATGTTACACCTTTAGCCTTTTTTGTTTCCTCATCACCCAACAAGCTATAACATTTAGGTCTAAGAAAAACCCATTCCTTATATTTAAGACCTTTATTCTCGTCTTTGAACTTTCCAATGACTGAATCAAGGTTCTTACTATATAAGGAATGACAACTATTGTAATTGGAAGTATCCAATAAATTATCTCGAATCATTGCAGGTAAAAGAACCTCAAGTTTACAGTTAATGACTTCGAGGAAAAAAGAATCTGTATCACCTGCAACGATATTAATTTTACAATTAAACTCATTGCGAAATGATTCCAGATCCTTATATTGCAATTCATACATTCTAAGTTTAGATAGATCAAGTACAGATTGACCAATGTAACTTGGTCTATCTAAACATATAGAATCTGAATTCAATAATGCCGCGATTAAATTATCATCTATTTTAATTGATTTTTTAAAAGTTGGCTTCGAAGAATATTTAACTAATTTACCGGCAGTTGTACAAAGACGAAGATTCATTATTCTCTTTAAATTTTCAACTGTTTTGCCGTATAAACTGTTATTTAGCAATTTATAATAATTTTTATCCAAGTTATTTATGCTTTTTGATCTTAAATCTGTATTTGTATCAATGTATTTTTTAAAAATTGGAGATTGCTTAAATCTTACACCCCTATTTACACGTGTTACTTTAACACCAAGTTCCAAATATAATTTTAATAATCTCCAATGAATCACATAATTAGATTTTGGAAGATGAGTTAATAATAATTTTTCAACCTTAGACCCAGCAGGTTTCATTTTTTCAGCAGCTACAGGGAAATCATCCAACTTATCATGAAGCTCAGAAGGAATTACAAGATCAACTTCAAGAGTGTATCCATAAGACAAAGATTCAAGATTTAAATTCCTACATTCATCCATTATTAAATCAAATCCATCAAGAACCCAACTAAATTCACCACAAGGTAATGATTGACTTAAAGCCCAACCATAAAGATTATTAATATCTATATAAAGTAACTCGGTGTTCTCGTCGGTTTTTACGTAATGCTTATTCACAAAAGTAAGACCACCTCTTATTCCACCCTCATAAAAGCTAAACATTTCGTTTTCAGTTATGAGCTCAATTGGTTCATTTAAAGACATTAATGCAGAAGACCAAGACATACCTGGAATTCCGAAATAATTCAATGGTTCCAATCTATTGTGAGCAATGGATTTCAACCGAAACTGATGAAAGAAATCAGCCAAAAGAAAACAATCAAGTTTCAAGTAGATCATCATATAATCTAATAAAGTTCGGCAATTAGTTTCTACCCAAATCTCCTGAGCTTTTTCATACTCAAGCTCAGTGACACCCTCCCAGATTGGGGGTAATTCATACGTAGTTTGTAGAACATCTAAAGAAGTGGCGAAATTATAAGGGAAGATTCCTTTTTCACCTACTATAGTACCAGAAAAAGTAGAATTAGTAAAAGGCAAAGAATTCAAAGTTTTGACTGCTTTAGCTAAAGAATCATTGACAAATTGATAAGAATCAATGAATCTTAAGCTAATTTTGCCTAAATGAGCAATCAAAGAAATAAATTTTTCCGTCGTTATAGGGATGCAGCCTAAATTCCAATTTTTAAATTTATTTAATCCATATTTAAGTATATGGTGCATATCGTACCCCTTCAAGTTGTGAAATACGATAGGCAAAATTTTATTTATTTTTCTATTTACGTTACATGTGCTACAAGCTGCACCCAAGTATTTGCCCGTAAAATGATCGTGATCTCTAACAGGATCCACGATAGATTTCGTGCAAAGATAACAAACAGATGCACTAAGGAATTGTTGTTGTTCAATTTTCGTTAATTTAATCATTGGTTTCCTACCCATTTTATAATAAAAAGGAAGAACCTTATTTAATGCTATATCCTCTATAGCACTTAAAAAACTCTCGACGCAATCTAAACCTATGAACTGTTGATATGATTTAGATCCGTCAAAGTTATTTACAAGTAAAAGACCAGCAGATATTGGCATGTGTCTTTGGAAATGAAGATTATCAGAAGGTAAAATAGCCTCAAAATCGGCATAAACTACAAAAGGAGGAGTTACTGTTTTCGACCAGTCAGTAAACTGTAAGAATTTATTTTGAGGGAAAGTATAAAGAGTTGTTCCTAATTGATTACGTTTGCATAATATTTCATGTTTTTCTAGTGCATGTTTATACCTAAATCCGTTCAAACATCGATGACACCATAATGATTGTATGCGTGTAGGACAACTAGTGTTGATACCACAATTCAATAACCTATTTAAATTACTTATAGCAACGTAATGGAAATTGTTTCCTTTATTTAATAATAGTAAATTAATTACAGTTCCATTTAAAACTTTGGAACGATGTATAATGTCTAAATGTGGATGTTTTAAAACGTAATTATCTGTTAATTGTTTGCTATTGTCATAAGAAAAAACATTAATTATTAAGCCGGGATTTTTGGCCTCAAATTTTCTAATGTCTTTTAATTTCATGGGTAAATCTAATGGATTATATATTAAGTCTGATAAATTATAACTGGATGTCCTATTTCTAGCATAACTACTAACCTCATCATATTTTAAAATAGCTAAAATGCTATATAAAAAACATGAATCATCGGTGTTTTTTATATTAATTAAACAATATTTATTTTTTAGACAAGTAGGTAGTTCAATGAAACTCCTACCACTTAATCTACTTAACCTACTTATTTTTGTTATAGTGAAGTGGATTTCTGTTATTTTTTTTATAATCCAACTACTTCCTAACTCTGTAATATTTATTATTTTCTCATTTAGCTCTCTAATTCCTTCGTCAAAAAATGATGCAGTTAAAGGTTTTGCGTAATTGGAGATATTATTAACCTTTATTTCCCCGTCTTTTTCAAATTCGATAGTTATTCCGAATTGAATTTTGACGGAGCCTAATTCGTTAATAATATCTCTCAATTTTATAATTAATTGTTCTGGAAATATTATTTCCTTTATATTTAAGTCGCTAGTATTTAAACTTAATATTTGATGGGTACCCCTTAGATCTTTTTGTATTATGGGAACATTACCCCCTATTTGTATTATATTTAATCCATCCCAAGAATCAAAAGAAGTGAATAATCCATCATTGGATTCAACAAAAGACAATCCAGCCTGGGATTCAACAAAAGACAATCCGTCCTGGGATTCAACAACCAATCCATCATTGGATTCAACAAAAGACAATCCAGCCTGGGATTCAACCTCTAATCCGACCTGGGATTCAAAAGAAGAAGTATCTAATTTAATTTTTTTATTTGTATTATTTTTTTCTATAGTTGAGGGTCTTTTAAAAACACTATCTTTTTTAAAATTAAACCTATCTAAATGATGTTTATGTTTATTATAAAAAACGCTATATGTTACAGGGTCACTAGTCTTACATACAGGACATATAAAATATGTTTTATTATAATATTTTTTCGTGTAATAATTCTCCATTATAGAATGGCAATTATTATCATGTTCTTTCGATGAACAATAATTTGGATAAAGTATACCTATAAAATAAAAATTTAATAAAAAAAAAAAAAATATATATATATATATAATTTAAATGAAATATTTTAATAAATGTTTACGCATAAATTTACAAATTTTATTTACTAAAAAATAAAAATTTACTAAATTAAAAATATTAACATTTAATTAAATAAAAAATTATATTAAATTTCCTTTAAATTATATAAAAAAGTAATCAATACTTACATTGTAAATTTTCATTTCGATTTATTGACACATTGACATAATTTTTCTCTTTATTCGTATTACCTAAATTATTACTTAATTAAATCAATAAATAAAAAATTATGTTTACTTTTTCTTTTCAAATTTCCTTTAATCTTCGATTTTAAATTGTCTTCATTAATATTATCTAAATTAATTAATAAATTAATTAATAAATTAATTAATAAATAAATTAAAATTTACCAAATTCCTGAATTTTTCCTCGAACATTCATAACGTTTTCTATTAAAGAATTCATTTTTAAAGGTTAACTATTTGTTAAATGTGACTAATAATTGATTATTGTTTATAGATTATTATTGTTTATAGATTATTATTGTTTATAGGAACAAATTCTAACCAATCAAAATCAAGGAAGGGTAGGGAAAAAATATATTACGTTGCAGTATTTTAAAATTAAAATTTATTTTAAAAACACATTTTGACGTTAAAGTCAAGTTATGTAACAAAGACATAATAAACTTATTATTTACTACAAATATTTCACCTATCAAATGCCTAACTAGAGATGATATATATTGATTGTTCATAAAAGCAAACTTAATCATAAATTTCTGTATATTATTTTGTAAATTATTTCTGTAAATTAAATTTTGTATATTATTTCTGTAAATTATCAAGTAAATTTAAAGTTCTTGATAAGGTTAACTGGTTTCTTAGCTTATGTTTTTTTAAAAAAGTTCATCAATGTGTAAATATTTTTAGAAAATTATTGAAAAAAATTATTTAGTCAAATGCATTACAAAGTCATCTAAAATTAAACCAATTACATAATTATTAACCTAACAGTCATTAAAAAAATTAATTTTTATTTAAAATTTAACAAATTATCAAGAAATTCAATTAAAATCATCATTAAAACTTTAAATTTTTTAATAAATCAACATGAAATTCTTAGAAAATATATGAAAAAAATATTATTACAAAGTCATATCCTATCACGTGATTATTAACCTAACTGTCATTAAAAATAATTTTTATTTAAAATTAAAAATGCATCCAATTATCAAGAAATTAATTAAATTTATCTTAGTACTAACTTAAAATTTTTAAATATTCATTCTATCCACATGAAATTCATGAAAATGATAAAAATTCACAAAAAACCATCAACTCTAAAAAAAAAATACTAATGAATACCTTAAACACCAAAATTTATCTAAATAATCTTTCAAATTAATTCATTAAAATTGAAGAGAACACGCTCTATTTTGTCATTACATTCAATTAAAATTAAATAAATCAAGATAAGAACTTTGATAAAAAATATTATTCTAAAATGGTAAAAATTAACACTGTAGTGTTAAATGAAAAGGTAATTATTCTTTAAATCTAATTAACTTAGTCATAATTTTCTTTAATTTAACCATTTATTTACTTAATTTAGTCCTTGTTTACCGAATATAGAAGTTTAAAATATAGACCATTGATTACTTTAATTTAAAAATGTATCCCTTAATTTACATAATTTCCATCTAAAATTATTTCAAAAAAAATTTTTTTTCTAAAATTGTCATTGAAAAATATTTCATAAAAATTTTCATTAAAAATTATCTTAAAAATTATTCCATAAAAATTTCCATCTAAAATTACTTAAAAAATTATTTCATAAAAATTTTCATTAAAAATTTCAATTCTCAAACACCTTCTATTATTTTGTTAATAAATTTAAAATCTTACTTTAATTTACTTTAATTTACTTATTTAAAAAATTATTACTTTAATGTACTTATTTAAATTTTTTACCATTGATTACTTATTTTAAAAATTTGGACCTTAATTAACTTTAATTTAATTTTTTAGAACCTTAATTTACTTTAATTTTAAATTTAGAACCTTAATTTACTTTATTTCAAAATTTTAGACCTTAATTTACTTAATTAAAATTTAAGACCTTAATTTGCTTATTTATCTTTAATTTACTTAAGTTTAAAAATATATACCATAATTTACTTTAATTTAAAATTTTAGACCATAATTTACTTAATTGAAAATTTTAGACCTTAATTTGCTTAATTGAAAATTTACCTATTTATCATTAATTTACTTAAGTTTAAAAATATATACCATAATTTACTTTAATTGAAAATTTTAGACCTTAATTTACTTAATTGAAAATTTTAGACCTTAATTTGCTTAATTGAAAATTTACCTATTTATCATTAATTTACTTAACTTTAAAAATATATACCATAATTTACTTTAATTTAAAAAATTTAGACCCTTAATTTAATTTAATTGAAAATTTTAGACCTTAATTTGCTTAATTGAAAATTTTAGACCTTAATTTGCTTAATTGAAAATTTTAGACCTAATTTAATTTAATTGAAAATTTTAGACCTTAATTTACTTAAGTTTAAAAATATATACCATAATTTACTTTAATTTTAAATTTTATACCATAATTTACTTAATTGAAAATTTTAGACCATAATTTACTGTATTTGAAATTTTAAACCTCAATTTACTTAATTGAGAATTTTAGACCTTAATTTACTTAAGTTTAAAAATATATACCATAATTTACTGTAATTGAAAAATTTGGACCATAATTTACTTAATTGAAAATTTCAGCCATAATTTACTTTAATCTAAATTTTAGACCTTAATTTACTTAATTGAGAATTTTAGACCTTAATTTACTTAATTGAAATTTTAGACCTTAATTTACTTAAGTTTAAAAATATATACCATAATTTACTGTAATTGAAAAATTTGGACCATAATTTACTGCAATTTAATTTTTTTAGACCATAATTTTCATGTAAAATTGTCATTGAAAAAATTTTCATTTCTCAGGCGCTGTTTATAGTAGGTAGTTAGGAGCCCACTGCCGCAACCCCCCCCCCCCCCCTTGCGGCAAGAATTTTTTTGCGGCAACTTTTTTTTGCGGCAACTTTTGATTACGCAATTTTTCACACTATAGTGAGGGGGTTTTTTTGGTCCTGGGATTTTCAATACAAAAAATTTTTTCAATACAAAAACGATGGTCCTGGGATTTTCAATACAAAAAAAAAGTTGCAACAATTGCGCAATCAAATGTTGCAGCAAAAAAAAAAAAGATGCAGCAAAAAAAAAAGGCTTGCATTTGCAGCGGGCTCCTAACTACCTACTATAAACAGCGCCTGAGAAATGAAAATTTTTTCAATGACAATTTTACATGAAAATTATGGTCTAAAAAAATTAAATTGCAGTAAATTATGGTCCAAATTTTTCAATTACAGTAAATTATGGTATATATTTTTAAACTTAAGTAAATTAAGGTCTAAAATTTCAATTAAGTAAATTAAGGTCTAAAATTCTCAATTAAGTAAATTAAGGTCTAAAATTTCAATTAAAGTAAATTATGGCTGAAATTTTCAATTAAGTAAATTATGGTCCAAATTTTTCAATTACAGTAAATTATGGTATATATTTTTAAACTTAAGTAAATTAAGGTCTAAAATTCTCAATTAAGTAAATTGAGGTTTAAAATTTCAAATACAGTAAATTATGGTCTAAAATTTTCAATTAAGTAAATTATGGTATAAAATTTAAAATTAAAGTAAATTATGGTATATATTTTTAAACTTAAGTAAATTAAGGTCTAAAATTTTCAATTAAATTAAATTAGGTCTAAAATTTTCAATTAAGCAAATTAAGGTCTAAAATTTTCAATTAAGCAAATTAAGGTCTAAAATTTTCAATTAAATTAAATTAAGGGTCTAAATTTTTTAAATTAAAGTAAATTATGGTATATATTTTTAAAGTTAAGTAAATTAATGATAAATAGGTAAATTTTCAATTAAGCAAATTAAGGTCTAAAATTTTCAATTAAGTAAATTAAGGTCTAAATTTTCAATTAAAGTAAATTATGGTATATATTTTTAAACTTAAGTAAATTAATGATAAATAGGTAAATTTTCAATTAAGCAAATTAAGGTCTAAAATTTTCAATTAAGTAAATTATGGTCTAAAATTTTAAATTAAAGTAAATTATGGTATATATTTTTAAACTTAAGTAAATTAAAGATAAATAAGCAAATTAAGGTCTTAAATTTTAATTAAGTAAATTAAGGTCTAAAATTTTGAAATAAAGTAAATTAAGGTTCTAAATTTAAAATTAAAGTAAATTAAGGTTCTAAAAATTAAATTAAAGTTAATTAAGGTCCAAATTTTTAAAATAAGTAATCAATGGTAAAAAATTTAAATAAGTACATTAAAGTAATAATTTTTTAAATAAGTAAATTAAAGTAAATTAAAGTAAGATTTTAAATTTATTAACAAAATAATAGAAGGTGTTTGAGAATTGAAATTTTTTAATGAAAATTTTTATGAAATAATTTTTTAAGTAATTTTAGATGGAAATTTTTATGGAATAATTTTTAAGATAATTTTTAATGAAAATTTTTATGAAATATTTTTCAATGACAATTTTAGAAAAAAAATTTTTTTTTGAAATAATTTTAGATGGAAATTATGTAAATTAAGGGATACATTTTTAAATTAAAGTAATCAATGGTCTATATTTTAAACTTCTATATTCGGTAAACAAGGACTAAATTAAGTAAATAAATGGTTAAATTAAAGAAAATTATGACTAAGTTAATTAGATTTAAAGAATAATTACCTTTTCATTTAACACTACAGTGTTAATTTTTACCATTTTAGAATAATATTTTTTATCAAAGTTCTTATCTTGATTTATTTAATTTTAATTGAATGTAATGACAAAATAGAGCGTGTTCTCTTCAATTTTAATGAATTAATTTGAAAGATTATTTAGATAAATTTTGGTGTTTAAGGTATTCATTAGTATTTTTTTTTTAGAGTTGATGGTTTTTGTGAATTTTTATCATTTTCATGAATTTCATGTGGATAGAATGAATATTTAAAAATTTTAAGTTAGTACTAAGATAAATTTAATTAATTTCTTGATAATTGGATGCATTTTTAATTTTAAATAAAAATTATTTTTAATGACAGTTAGGTTAATAATCACGTGATAGGATATGACTTTGTAATAATATTTTTTTCATATATTTTCTAAGAATTTCATGTTGATTTATTAAAAAATTTAAAGTTTTAATGATGATTTTAATTGAATTTCTTGATAATTTGTTAAATTTTAAATAAAAATTAATTTTTTTAATGACTGTTAGGTTAATAATTATGTAATTGGTTTAATTTTAGATGACTTTGTAATGCATTTGACTAAATAATTTTTTTCAATAATTTTCTAAAAATATTTACACATTGATGAACTTTTTTAAAAAAACATAAGCTAAGAAACCAGTTAACCTTATCAAGAACTTTAAATTTACTTGATAATTTACAGAAATAATATACAAAATTTAATTTACAGAAATAATTTACAAAATAATATACAGAAATTTATGATTAAGTTTGCTTTTATGAACAATCAATATATATCATCTCTAGTTAGGCATTTGATAGGTGAAATATTTGTAGTAAATAATAAGTTTATTATGTCTTTGTTACATAACTTGACTTTAACGTCAAAATGTGTTTTTAAAATAAATTTTAATTTTAAAATACTGCAACGTAATATATTTTTTCCCTACCCTTCCTTGATTTTGATTGGTTAGAATTTGTTCCTATAAACAATAATAATCTATAAACAATAATAATCTATAAACAATAATCAATTATTAGTCACATTTAACAAATAGTTAACCTTTAAAAATGAATTCTTTAATAGAAAACGTTATGAATGTTCGAGGAAAAATTCAGGAATTTGGTAAATTTTAATTTATTTATTAATTAATTTATTAATTAATTTATTAATTAATTTAGATAATATTAATGAAGACAATTTAAAATCGAAGATTAAAGGAAATTTGAAAAGAAAAAGTAAACATAATTTTTTATTTATTGATTTAATTAAGTAATAATTTAGGTAATACGAATAAAGAGAAAAATTATGTCAATGTGTCAATAAATCGAAATGAAAATTTACAATGTAAGTATTGATTACTTTTTTATATAATTTAAAGGAAATTTAATATAATTTTTTATTTAATTAAATGTTAATATTTTTAATTTAGTAAATTTTTATTTTTTAGTAAATAAAATTTGTAAATTTATGCGTAAACATTTATTAAAATATTTCATTTAAATTATATATATATATATATTTTTTTTTTTTTTTATTAAATTTTTATTTTATAGGTATACTTTATCCAAATTATTGTTCATCGAAAGAACATGATAATAATTGCCATTCTATAATGGAGAATTATTACACGAAAAAATATTATAATAAAACATATTTTATATGTCCTGTATGTAAGACTAGTGACCCTGTAACATATAGCGTTTTTTATAATAAACATAAACATCATTTAGATAGGTTTAATTTTAAAAAAGATAGTGTTTTTAAAAGACCCTCAACTATAGAAAAAAATAATACAAATAAAAAAATTAAATTAGATACTTCTTCTTTTGAATCCCAGGTCGGATTAGAGGTTGAATCCCAGGCTGGATTGTCTTTTGTTGAATCCAATGATGGATTGGTTGTTGAATCCCAGGACGGATTGTCTTTTGTTGAATCCCAGGCTGGATTGTCTTTTGTTGAATCCAATGATGGATTATTCACTTCTTTTGATTCTTGGGATGGATTAAATATAATACAAATAGGGGGTAATGTTCCCATAATACAAAAAGATCTAAGGGGTACCCATCAAATATTAAGTTTAAATACTAGCGACTTAAATATAAAGGAAATAATATTTCCAGAACAATTAATTATAAAATTGAGAGATATTATTAACGAATTAGGCTCCGTCAAAATTCAATTCGGAATAACTATCGAATTTGAAAAAGACGGGGAAATAAAGGTTAATAATATCTCCAATTACGCAAAACCTTTAACTGCATCATTTTTTGACGAAGGAATTAGAGAGCTAAATGAGAAAATAATAAATATTACAGAGTTAGGAAGTAGTTGGATTATAAAAAAAATAACAGAAATCCACTTCACTATAACAAAAATAAGTAGGTTAAGTAGATTAAGTGGTAGGAGTTTCATTGAACTACCTACTTGTCTAAAAAATAAATATTGTTTAATTAATATAAAAAACACCGATGATTCATGTTTTTTATATAGCATTTTAGCTATTTTAAAATATGATGAGGTTAGTAGTTATGCTAGAAATAGGACATCCAGTTATAATTTATCAGACTTAATATATAATCCATTAGATTTACCCATGAAATTAAAAGACATTAGAAAATTTGAGGCCAAAAATCCCGGCTTAATAATTAATGTTTTTTCTTATGACAATAGCAAACAATTAACAGATAATTACGTTTTAAAACATCCACATTTAGACATTATACATCGTTCCAAAGTTTTAAATGGAACTGTAATTAATTTACTATTATTAAATAAAGGAAACAATTTCCATTACGTTGCTATAAGTAATTTAAATAGGTTATTGAATTGTGGTATCAACACTAGTTGTCCTACACGCATACAATCATTATGGTGTCATCGATGTTTGAACGGATTTAGGTATAAACATGCACTAGAAAAACATGAAATATTATGCAAACGTAATCAATTAGGAACAACTCTTTATACTTTCCCTCAAAATAAATTCTTACAGTTTACTGACTGGTCGAAAACAGTAACTCCTCCTTTTGTAGTTTATGCCGATTTTGAGGCTATTTTACCTTCTGATAATCTTCATTTCCAAAGACACATGCCAATATCTGCTGGTCTTTTACTTGTAAATAACTTTGACGGATCTAAATCATATCAACAGTTCATAGGTTTAGATTGCGTCGAGAGTTTTTTAAGTGCTATAGAGGATATAGCATTAAATAAGGTTCTTCCTTTTTATTATAAAATGGGTAGGAAACCAATGATTAAATTAACGAAAATTGAACAACAACAATTCCTTAGTGCATCTGTTTGTTATCTTTGCACGAAATCTATCGTGGATCCTGTTAGAGATCACGATCATTTTACGGGCAAATACTTGGGTGCAGCTTGTAGCACATGTAACGTAAATAGAAAAATAAATAAAATTTTGCCTATCGTATTTCACAACTTGAAGGGGTACGATATGCACCATATACTTAAATATGGATTAAATAAATTTAAAAATTGGAATTTAGGCTGCATCCCTATAACGACGGAAAAATTTATTTCTTTGATTGCTCATTTAGGCAAAATTAGCTTAAGATTCATTGATTCTTATCAATTTGTCAATGATTCTTTAGCTAAAGCAGTCAAAACTTTGAATTCTTTGCCTTTTACTAATTCTACTTTTTCTGGTACTATAGTAGGTGAAAAAGGAATCTTCCCTTATAATTTCGCCACTTCTTTAGATGTTCTACAAACTACGTATGAATTACCCCCAATCTGGGAGGGTGTCACTGAGCTTGAGTATGAAAAAGCTCAGGAGATTTGGGTAGAAACTAATTGCCGAACTTTATTAGATTATATGATGATCTACTTGAAACTTGATTGTTTTCTTTTGGCTGATTTCTTTCATCAGTTTCGGTTGAAATCCATTGCTCACAATAGATTGGAACCATTGAATTATTTCGGAATTCCAGGTATGTCTTGGTCTTCTGCATTAATGTCTTTAAATGAACCAATTGAGCTCATAACTGAAAACGAAATGTTTAGCTTTTATGAGGGTGGAATAAGAGGTGGTCTTACTTTTGTGAATAAGCATTACGTAAAAACCGACGAGAACACCGAGTTACTTTATATAGATATTAATAATCTTTATGGTTGGGCTTTAAGTCAATCATTACCTTGTGGTGAATTTAGTTGGGTTCTTGATGGATTTGATTTAATAATGGATGAATGTAGGAATTTAAATCTTGAATCTTTGTCTTATGGATACACTCTTGAAGTTGATCTTGTAATTCCTTCTGAGCTTCATGATAAGTTGGATGATTTCCCTGTAGCTGCTGAAAAAATGAAACCTGCTGGGTCTAAGGTTGAAAAATTATTATTAACTCATCTTCCAAAATCTAATTATGTGATTCATTGGAGATTATTAAAATTATATTTGGAACTTGGTGTTAAAGTAACACGTGTAAATAGGGGTGTAAGATTTAAGCAATCTCCAATTTTTAAAAAATACATTGATACAAATACAGATTTAAGATCAAAAAGCATAAATAACTTGGATAAAAATTATTATAAATTGCTAAATAACAGTTTATACGGCAAAACAGTTGAAAATTTAAAGAGAAGAATGAATCTTCGTCTTTGTACAACTGCCGGTAAATTAGTTAAATATTCTTCGAAGCCAACTTTTAAAAAATCAATTAAAATAGATGATAATTTAATCGCGGCATTATTGAATTCAGATTCTATATGTTTAGATAGACCAAGTTACATTGGTCAATCTGTACTTGATCTATCTAAACTTAGAATGTATGAATTGCAATATAAGGATCTGGAATCATTTCGCAATGAGTTTAATTGTAAAATTAATATCGTTGCAGGTGATACAGATTCTTTTTTCCTCGAAGTCATTAACTGTAAACTTGAGGTTCTTTTACCTGCAATGATTCGAGATAATTTATTGGATACTTCCAATTACAATAGTTGTCATTCCTTATATAGTAAGAACCTTGATTCAGTCATTGGAAAGTTCAAAGACGAGAATAAAGGTCTTAAATATAAGGAATGGGTTTTTCTTAGACCTAAATGTTATAGCTTGTTGGGTGATGAGGAAACAAAAAAGGCTAAAGGTGTAACATTGAAAGGTAGTGACATAAAACATCAGTCATACCTGGATTGTTATAACACTAACCAGATTTTTTCGGTTCCTCAGACTAAAATAACAAGCAAAAATCATCAAATTTTTACAATTAAAAACACAAAAATAGCACTAACTAACAAAGATGACAAAAGGGTTTGGGTGGGGAAAAATACTAGTCTTGCATATGGGCATGTAAGATTAAGTGAATTTAATATTGGAGAAAATGTTGGAGAAAATGTTGGAGAAAATGTTGGAGAAACTGTTGGAGAAGATGATGAAGAATTAAATGAAGATTTTGCAGAAGATGATATTGATGATGTTATTTTGTCTGATGAGGAAGAATTAAATGAAGATTTTGGAGAAGATGAGGAAGAATTTTATTGAATAAATTTTATATCTTTACATTTGCTATTTGTTTGTGTTTTATGTGTCTAGTTCATTTTTATGTGTTTAGTTAATGTTTATATGTTTTGTTATGTGTCTAGTTATTTTTATGTGTTTAGTTAATTTTTTATGTGTTGTATAGTATTTGGTTGATATATTATTAATATTATTTTTTTTATTATTATTATTATTATTATTATTATTATTATTATTATTATTATTATTTCATAAAAATTTTCATTAAAAATTATCTTAAAAATTATTCTATTAAAATTTCTATTAAAAATTATCATTGAAAAATATTTCATTAAAATTTCTATTAAAAATTAATTAAAAAATTATTTCATAAAAATTTTCATTAAAAAATTTCAATTCTCAAACACCTTCTATTTTTTGTTAATAAATTTAAAAATCTTACTTTAATTTACTTATTACATTACTTTAATTTACTTATTTAAAAATTATTACTTTAATTTACTTATTTAAAAATTATTACTTTAATTTACTTATTTAACTTTAATTTAAATTTTTTTTACCATTGATTATTTAATTTGTTAGAACCTTAATTTAGTTATTTGTGCCCATTCATTACTTTAATTAAATTTTTTAGGACCATTATTTACTTTTATTTAAAAATTTGGACCATTATTTACTTTAATTTAAAAATCTTAGCCCATAATTTACTTATTTAGACCATAATTTACTTTATTTCAAAAAAAAAAAAAAAAAAAAATCTGAACCTTGATTTACTTAAATTTTTTAGCCCCATCATTTAATTTATTTTTAAATTTTAGACCCATAATTTGCTTTATTTTAAAAATTTACTATGCGTTTTTAATGTAAACCACCTATATCTCAGGACCATCGAGACCCCCTCACTATAGTGTGAAAAATCCATGCTTTTTTATTGAAGACTACCTTTTTCTATTGAAATTCTCAGGACCAAGGAGACCCACCCAAATAATATTTATCCTTGGCTTGTTTATTGAAAAAAAAATTTTGTATTTAAAATCCCAGAAAACATTGGGCATTACGGCAACAATCAAAAAATGTCTAGGAAAAAGTTATGCAATCAAAATTTTGCAACATTTTTACCCCCCCCCCCTATTGCTGCCGTACGCTCCTAACTACCTACTCAAAGACAAAATTATCCGGGTGTGAAAATCGAAAACGAAAGGCGAAGAGAGAGTTGGAGGAACAAAAAAATCAGGGAAGCCTTAACCAATATTTAAAAAAAGCAAATTTGACAATACCTACAATAACGTTAACGGATGATCAGATTATTCCAGAGGATAGCACAAATGGTGAAGTTAGAAATAATGCCACTAATGAGACACAATCTATAAATTTACAAACAGAAATAACATCTTCATCTAACAAAAAGCTTCAAACCATACATTTAACTGAAAGTATAAGTAATAGTGCTGATTTTCATTCAATTGATCCCGCAACTTGGCCTAAATTTATTAATGATAAAATTAGAAAAATTATTATTGAGCAAGGACCAATGCAAATAAGGAAAGAAGTTTATCCTCGTGATGATGATGGACGAAGTTTTACTAATTATTATTACAATCGTAAATTACCTAATAATGAAATTATACCAAGATCATGGTTAGTTTATTCAAGTTCAGCAAACCGTGTTTTCTGTTTTTGTTGTAAATTGTTTATAAATCAAATAGAAGGAAACCAGCATTTGATTATAAATGGTTTTAGTTGCTGGAGAAATTTGTCAAAAACACTTGCAGCTCATGAAGTTAGTACATTACATGTTAATTGTTTTTTAAAGTGGACTCAATTAAAAAAGAAAATGAACAACTTAACTACAATAGATGCTGAACTCGAAAAAGTATACGCAGTTGAAAAGAAACATTGGTACGCTGTTTTGGAGAGAATTGTCGAAATCATAAAATATCTTGCCAGACAATGCCTGTCTCTGCGTGGCTCGTCAGATACTATCTATGAAAAAAATAACGGTAACTTTTTAAAATTTGTAGAACTTTTTTCTAAATTTGACATTGTAATAGCAAATCATTTAGCAAAGATACAAAAAAAGGAGACACAAACAGTTCATTATTTAGGCAAAACTATACAAAATGAAATAATATCGTTGATCTCTTCGAAAATTTTGCAAAATATTATTCAAATGATAATTAATGCCAAATATTTTTCTCTAATATTAGATTGCACTCCTGATATTAGTCATAACGAACAAATGACATTTATAGCCAGATTTGTCAATAAAGATGAAAATAATGAAGTTGCAATAAGCGAACATTTTTTGGGATTTTTAAAAGTATCTGACTCCACAGGAAAAGGTTTTGCAACTTATCTTATTGAATATTAATGATCTACGTGGACAAGGTTACGATAATGGCGCAAATATGCGTGGGAAAAATAATGGGGTCCAAAAACGTATTTTAAATTTGAATTCTCGTGCATTTTTCGTCCCATGTGCTGCACATACACTTAATTTAGTAGTGAATGATGCAGCCAAAATTAACACAGAATCATTTAGTTTCTTTTCCACTATTCAAACAATTTATAATTTCTTTAGCGCTTCAACAAAACGATGGGAGTTCTTAAAAAAAAATACTAAAATTACAGTAAAACCTTTGTCAGCCACCAGGTGGGAATCAAGAGTCGATGCCCTTCGTCCACTTAGGTTTGAAATAGCTGAAATTTTAGATGCTTTAGTTGACATTTATGAAAACCTAGAAATAGATAATAATACAAAGCATGAAGCTAAGGCTGTGGCTTTCAAAATAAAAGAGTATGAATTTATATGTTCAGTGGTTATTTGGTATGATGTTTTAAGTAAAGTTAACGTTGTTAGTAAACTGCTCTTAAATGTTTCTTCAGTTGCGTTAAATAGTCTTATTAAATTTATTGAAGAATATAGATCCGATGAAAATTTTAGTCTTATTCTTCAAACGGCAGAAAATATAGCAGCTGATTTAGAAATACCTGCGAAATTCAAAGATAATACGTTACGAAGAAGAAAGAAAAAAATTTTTGGTTATGAATCTGTGGACGAAACGCCAGTTGATCCGATACTTAAATATAAAATATCATTTTTTCTGCCAATTTTAGATATTACTATCAATTCTTTAAAAGAAAGGTTTAATCTTTTCACAAAATATAGTGAAAAATTTGAATTTATACATAATATAAAAGAAATTAACAAAATGGATGATAATACATTAAAAAAACATTGTTCTGATTTAGAAATAATGCTAACCGATGGCGAGAAAAAAGATATATCTGCAACAGAATTATTTAATGAAATAAAAATAGCAAAGGAATTTTTGAAAGACTTTGAAAACCCACTAAACATCTTGAAATATATATATAAAAATCTACTGGATTCCATTTTTCCCAATTTTGTAATTGCTATTAAAATATTTTTAACTTTACCAGTTTCAGTTGCTAGCGGAGAACGATCTTTTTCGAAGCTTAAACTAATTAAAAATTATTTAAGATCAACAATTTCACAAGAAAGATTAGTTGGTTTAGCAATGATATCGATTGAAAGTGATATATGCGACAAATTAGATATACATAATTTAATTGATGAATTTGCCAGTTTAAAAGCTAGAAAAGTAAATATCTAGAATAATAGTTTTGTCAATTTTTATACAAAATATATGTATGTTATGTAATTTTTGTATATTATAATATTGTTTCAATAAAATAAAAAAATATATAAACAAAATAAAACCTGTATTTCACTTGGAAAAGAATTATTATTAATTTTTTAATGTTTTTATTACAAATTTAATATTGCCAATTGAATTACGTTAATTCCAAAAAACCAATAAAATAAATGGGCGTCTAAAATGAGTTTCGCATCGGGGCGCTACTAATGCTAGAGCCGGCGCTGTCTGTGATTTTAACATATTTCATAGACATTTATATTAAATATGTAATATATTTACACAAGCTCTTTTCCATTTAAAATCAATATATGGTACGGGACAAATATACAATAACCTATGCTACTTTTACTCAGATATTAAAACATGATTAATTTCCTTTCCTGCATTCGTACACAATACAAAATCACATACAGAGAAGCAACGTAATTTTCAACTTTGAAACACATAAGGCATGTCGAAACATCAAAACAAATAAGTTTATTTCACGATGACATTTTTCAACCATACAAAACCCTTAAACATATCTGCTCTGAATGATTTGTTCATCAATATGTAAATGAAGGGATTTACCGCTCCGCTGACATGAAACGAGAAAAATAATAACAATTTTATTTGTAGTTTTTGATAATTTGTATCGTTATTGTCAATATCATCATCTAGCCAGCTGACAATCCCAGAACTAACAATAAGAAAAGGAGCATAGGAAAATGCAAAAGCTAGTGTAACAATAACAAGTGTTTTTACAGTCTTTGATGAACCGGGTCGCCGTTTCCTGCATTCTCTATTTGTCATCGACAATAAATCTCGATTCTGAATTGCTGAGACTATAACTTGAGACTTTCTTCTTATAAAAGAATTTCGTTTCTTTTGTATCGGTTCAAGTGGAACGTCTTTATCTATTTTCCATTCGTCTGGATCTTCAATCAATTTGCTATCGTTATCGAATCCAATCGGATGAAGATATTGAAAATGTTGTTGACTATTATTGCAGAACGAAGCGTTGTAACTATTGGAAAATGTCGATTCTCGACGATAACTAGCAATAGATCTTAAATTACTCATTCGCCGAGATGATCCAGTAGGAGTCGATAAAAAGGAATTGCTGTCTAATTCCATACATCTGCTAGATCGAGTTTTTCTTCTCAATTGAGAATTATACGACGAAGATTTTTCTGAAATTTGAGATCGACTACTAGATTCAATAGTTGACTTTCCATATTTTTTAAACCAATAACAATGCCGATACCAAATGAAACCAAATATGCCACTATAGAAAATCACTAATAAAAATAATAAAATAAAAAATATTATCACTATAAATTTCCGATAGATGTCAAATAATGGCAATATAATTATAGATTTGTCCACATGACAGTAAGTGAATTCCAATTTGATAACTTGATCATTCGGAGTATCTGTAGAAGCATTGATTAATGTATAATTATACTTAATAAACTCATTGACTAAATTACTGAAGTTTGAATGAGGACTCAAATAAACAGTAACCCCAGTGCATAATCCAGATGGAATAGAAATCGAAATACTTACCAATAACATAAAACCAATAACTAATAGTGTTTGTTTCAAAGACATCTTTTTGCTGGGAACGAAACATATGATTAAAAATCTATCTAGAGCAATTAAAACCAGCAACATCGGAGAAAATATTAAAAGAAAACAACGAAACGCCATTACTATTTTGCATGCAATATCATAAGTTGGTAAACGCCATATTTCAACAATTAAACTGGTCGGCACACTAACAATACACACAAGCAAATCAACCAATGCCAGACTAAGAACTAATATGATAGAGGAAAGATTTGTCGAATGGCCTGTTCGTTTTCGAATTTGCTTGATCAATACCAGAATCAATATGCAGTTACCAATTATTCCAAGTAAAGCTGTAATGCATAATAGAATTGTTACTAAAATAATGGTTTCAGATAATTCTCGAAGAAAAGCAATTCTCATTAAATCGACAAATTGACGAAGAATATCTTCTTTGAATTGGGATTTATCTGTTGTTCTATTAATCAGAAGTTTCTGCAATACTTTGTTCATGTGGATAGTGTATTTCTAAATAAAAGAAAACAAAGTTTTTGAAGCTTTGTACACTTTTAAAAGAAAATATTATGAAGTAAGCTAATTTTTCTGTTTTATTTCGTACAAATAATTTTTCATTTTTCACAGAAACTTATATGATTTGACTTTCGCATACGGCTAGGCTCATTCATAATAAAATGAGCCTGAGATTCAAAAAATTAATTCACTGATGTAGCCAAGTCAGGGAAGAAAACTAAAAAATCAAATTTTTAAAAAATAAGTTTTTATGAAGTTAAATATTTTTTGGGTAGTCCTAATTTCTTAACAAGGCGAAAAGCAACTGAATTATTAGGTATATTTATTTCAAATTAAATCAATTGGTATAAAAGTTATATGAATTTTTAATTTTTATCTTAGTTTTTTTTCTTTCAATTTGTGGAATTTTTTCCTATTGGATAGTTTTGTAGTGTATTTAATATTTGGGGCTCAATGTGATTGGCCTTGTTGCACATGCAATGGTGCGGGTTAATACATTGTCAGGGGTATCAGAAATAGACTCTTGTTTGTCATTTCTTTTTGTTGAATTTAATTATATTACAGCATTGACATGTGTTCAATTTTATACCTTTTCTTAATATAAGACTTAAAAGCGGAATATGAATTGATTATTTCTAAATCTAAATATAAGTCTCATAAAATTCTGTAAAAGATATTAAGTAAAATTATAGTTCGGTAGAATCAGGGCTGGACTGGAAACGCATTTAGGCCCAGGAAATATCGGTGACGTAATGGTAAAGAAACAAATATCTTGTATTCTTTTCCTTCAAACACTGTAGTAATGGGATATAAAATTATTGAAAGAATGAACCCTCCAAATTATTTACCCTTGTGTAGAAAATATTTAAGTAGTATTACTTTTAAAATTGTTGATGGAAATGGTGAATTAATTAATTTTAATGGTGAAGAAATTTCCATGTATTTACATTTGAAGCAAGTTTAAAGAACTTTTATTAGTAAAAAGAAATTTTAGTAATGAGTTCTTATACTCCCTGTAATAGAAGTGGTGGTACAATTGAAAGTGGATTGGATGTTGAACAAGTATTATCCATTACAGAAAATAAATATATTAATGAAAAAGGTGATGGTATGAGGGGTGATTTAAACATGAATGGACACAAGATAAAAGATTTATCTTTGCCAATCAATGAAGGTGATGCAGTTAATAAAAAATATACTGATTTAATAACAAAATGATTTACAAAAAAATTATTTGTTTAAAATGCTGCTACCAAGAAATCATCACTTTATTACTACTATTATTATTTTTGTTATTATTAATATTATTATTATTCACTATAATTATTATACAATTGTTATTATTTAATCAATTAATTAATTACATAAACTTTTGGCATACGGGCAAAAGAAATTTTGAAAAAGATACGAATTTGCAATAAGGTCATAAAATAAATCTGAATTGCTTTATATAGATTTTCGTACTATGATAAAAACATCAAATTTGATGTAATTTCAAAATTAATTTCCATATCAAATTAAATCATTCAACCGAAATTAATTAAAATTTATTATTTTATCTGAAATTAATTTTATCTACAGAATGATAAAAAATTAATAATAATAACTGAAGGAATTCAAACGATAACTAAATCTATAATATATGAATTTGTATTTTGCATTAATTAACTGAAACATCAGATATTTTTGTTTATTCTATAATTGAAAAATCAAAATTTATTTTTAGTGATTAAAACTTGAATTTCAAAATAATTATTTCTTAAATTTCATTATTTTTAATTTTTTAAACTTTTAAAACTTAAAAATCGGCGCTCTAACATCATTTATATTATATATTTCGAATGTCATCTACATTAGAATGACTTCCCACTCATCTCCGTACTCAAGTTCTTGATCACTCTCGCCCGAAGGAAATTATTATCATTGGTGAGCACTATAATAGATTAAATAATAATATGTATGTAATGATGTACTTGCATTTATATTGCTGTATTTGAAGTGGTACATGGAAAATTATTGTACAAAATGATACGAATGTAAAACAATTATTACATTTAATTAAAATTGTTTGTTTAAATTAAAAATTATTCCAATAAATGTTTAAAATTAAAATTTATTTTTTAATAAAATAAGATGTATCATTAACAATCTTCAGTTTTTATTTCGTTCATACCTGATGATGACAAATATAGTATAGTATATATATAGTATAAGTGATGTTTGGTGACAGCTTTATTTAAGCCAATGTCATGATTATGTTTACGTTATTATCTATTTATAAAATTATGTATTTAAAATTATAACTTGATCTTGAAAAAAAGTTTTAAAAAAAGTTTTAAAAAGACTTCATGCCAATCGGATTAAAAATACTCTTACAGGATAAATATTCTAATCTCCTAGGATAGAGATTAAATATCGAGAGATTAAATATCGTCGAAGTATTGACAATAGATAAACTACATTTTTAAAGTTTGTATATATAATAAGTATTATTTTGTTTAAAATGTATTTTAATAGATTCGAAAACATTTATGGGATCTTTTCTTAAGAAAAATGTACAAAAGTTGTTTTCTCAACAAAAGATTGTTAATTGCAAAGAAATTGTATTCAATTTCGTAATTCATTTTGAATTAATAAATAAATAATTACAAGTATAAAAGTATATATTTCATAACATAATATTTTCAAACAAAATTTTTAGAGGCTTGAATTGTCAAATTAAAATATTTAAATTTATATCAGTCATTCGTAAAATATCATAACACAGTTTGAAATAAAATATTAAAATTCAAAAATCAACAATAAACATTTTAAAATTTTAAGATTTAAACCCGTAATTCTTCAAACTCTCTCACAAAGAAATTACTACCTTCCATGAAAATAGAATTCATATCATGCAATTTGTCATTTTGAAAATTAAAATATATGTGTAGATGCCAGTACTTTCATGTGCGATAAATTCAAAATATAGCAGTGCAGTGATTCTTATAGGGTACACAGCGGAGCCTTGGGGTCCGTGAGCTACCTTGAAGGGCATCGCATTCTTCTTAATCAATTTTTTTTAAATTATAGTTTTTAAAATCCTCTAAAATTGAATTATAATAATTTACTGCTCCCTAATCGTTAACTCAATATAGTGCACCACACATTCTAGATAACCAACAGTATATTTAATAATTTCCTGTTGCATACATTTCGTCAATAGGGTCAAGATAATAAGGCATTATGAAAAATAAATTGTTTTTAAAGAAGATGCGATGTATATTAAGGAAATCATTAGAAACTTGTGTAAGATTAAAATTGAGGCTAACGTTAACATTGTGCATTGATTAGTAAAGTGATTATTAACCTTTTTTTAGTGATAGACACCCTTTTGAATATAAAAATAAGCTCTCGCACCCAACTGAAAAATGTGTTTATATATCTTTATTTAAAAAATTACATCTATTTCAAAATAATATTTTTATTAAAAAATATTCAAATAAATGGTTATGAATATATATGTCATGGGTGCAACTTCGTATACATTGGAATGACTGTTCGTCATCTCCGTTATCAAGTTCTTCTTAACAGTCGATTGAGGGAATTGATTTATATCAGCAAACATAATTTTATGTTTAGGTTTACATTTTTGTATTTGGAGTGCTATACAGTTTGCGTAAAAATCTTGAACAAGAAGTTGCGTATTCAATGCTGTAAGGTAGTTTCTAATTCCTGATTTTTAACTTCGTGTTTGTTAGTGGATTTCAAATTTTACTTACATTGTGTTCGGATCTTGGTAATGAATATTTATGTCATGGGTGTAATTCCACATACATTGGAATGACTGTCCGTCATTTCCGTTCTCAAGTTCCAGATCACTATCGACTGAAGGAATTGAATAATATCAAAATTTTGTGAAAAATTGATTGAAATGTTGTTTGATTTCAACTTTTGAAAATTTTAAAAGTTTTAAAACTTGGAATTTTTAAAAATATAAATTGGGGAAACAGACTTCTATGATATTTTAGCAAAATTATATTTACAAATATTAATGACATAGTTTTTTTTAAAAAGAGCAATTTAAATTGATTTAGTTTGAATTTATATATATATATATATATATATATATATATATATATATATATATATATATATATATATATATATATATATATATATATTATTTGTCGTTTTTACTTATATATAAGTGGATGCTATTATTTAGTGACTGATATAAATAAATTTAAATATACATATAAAGGAATATTCAAGTTTTAATGGCTATGTTGTTGTTGATTCGTATTCATATTTTTAAAGTGAGGGTCCTTTGTGATAGTCAAACTTAACTAATAAATTGCATTTCTGGTCTTTGTTTTTATGTGCTAAAGTAATGAAAATCCCCTTTTACATAGGTAAGTGGTGGCAATTGGTATAGGTATCTGCAATACTGCTTTTGTCAACTGTGTATAAGATTCTAATTGAGTACGACAGGGTTGTTTTAAGTTAAGTTTTTCAAATTCCATTTGAATACGTCCATTGACTAGAATTTCAATACTATCTACTTTTAGTAAATCGCTGTTGTTTTAGAATCTAGATCAAATATAAATGTATCCAGTATCCATTTCTGAAATTTGTTAATATATCCCGTGGCAAAGTCAAGTTTGGAGCTATTAACGCGATGTTAAGTCAAATTAAAGATGTCAGAACAGAAGTTGTGATTGCATAATGTTGGATACTGAGTTACAAGAAAATAAATATTAGTTTTTCATGAATTTATTGTTTATTTTAGACAATATATTTATGGGAAAAGGTTCATTATAAGAACAGATCATAAAACTTTGACTTTCATGAAAACCACGAAGAAACCAAATTGTCCACAATTTCATACGTGACTCACAAACATATTAGAATATGATTTTGAGTTAGGCTATCGAAAAAGTAATGATCATGGATATTCAGATGGATTACTACGGATCAAAAATGAATTTTGCTCACAATGTGAAGCAAAACAAAAGATATTAGAGAAGTAAACTCCTAATTGTTAAAAATTAACAAAAATAGTTAACAAGGACCTGCAAACATCGGGGAGATCATAAAAGACAGAATGAAGACATTAATTCTAAAGAAATTATAAAGCTATTGAATAGTGACTGTGAGGTGTTCTAAAATATAAATTAAATTATTAATGTATGTTGTCTGCATTTTGAAATCCTTAATTATGCATTAATTATTTTTATAGATACTCCTCAAACAAATTATGATTTGATTTGTTTAAATTAAGGCTGCGGAAATTAATGATTAATTAATCGATTAATCTTTAAAATGTGTAATCGATTAAAATAATATGATCTATTAAGATTTAAGAAAACGTTATTATTTATTTAGACGTGTAAATACTTTCAGCCCAAATATCTGCTCAAGTATCAATACGTTGTCAACAGTGACGTGCAGAAGAGTTCTCAAGTACAATCAATAACTAATTTTTAATCATGTCAATAAAACAAGACTGTAAGCCACAACGTTTCAGCGTACTTGAAAGTTCCTATTGCACAGTGGATTGCCAATTCAGGACGTCCGACGACAATTGTACGTATAGGTCTTCAAAACAAGACCTACAATTTACCTAGTCGCCGTACAATCGATAATGTCAACAGTGAATTATACTGTGATATAACGGGATACTGAATTGATTCCGACTCGAAACTGACATAAGTTGTTTTAGGATGCTTACTTGTTGACAAACGACACACTGCCGAAAACGTTGCCAATTTTGCTATGAAGAGTTTGCTGCAACATGGGACATCACTGATAAAATATGCTTTATCGTAACTGATAGTGCACGAAACATGGCCGTTGCTATCAGACAAACAAATTATAGCTACATACCATGTATCGCACACTGTCTTCAACTTAGAATATTAGCAGGTTTGAAAGCTGCTGACTAATCACCTCTTGTGGAAAATTTCGACACTTAGTTGGACATTTCAAGTACAACTCGGCCAAAGCATCGAAACTGAAGAAAAGCCATTCCAGTGCCTCTTTGCCAAAATATGATGTTATGTTCCATAAATTGCAGCAGAGTGTTGTAACTCGTTTGAACAGTACCTTTATGATGTTAGCCAGATTGTTGGAAGTCAAAGATGCCATAATGCAGTATCACATCGATCATCCAAAAAACTACAATGGACCTCAAATGACAGAATCAGATTGGAACAAAATGCCCAAATATATGCCAGTCTTAGGATTACTTGCAGATGCTACGGAATATGTTGTGAGTGAACAATATGCAACATATTCTATCGTTCTTCCGCTAGAGGCCTTTTTGCGTAGGTTGCTGATGACGATCCAGTTTATATAACACGATTCAAAACTGCAACATTGAACGACTTCACAAACAGAATTGAAGGCATTGATGCTTTGACAACACTGGAGATGGCTGTGGTCTTAGATTCCACTTTACAAGAAACTCACCTGTCTAAGACCAGAGAAACGTCAAGTAGTGTGAACAGCATTGTCCAATGCATTCCGGGACTTCTACGATAAAAGACACTCATCAGTACGTCCAACATGCCCAGAGAAAAGGCAATGGTGAGACATAAGCACCTGTACCGAAGAAACAAAGACTTACTCTGTTGCTGTAGTACATTGTGCAGTACATTGTGCACAGGCCGAGCTGAAGCGGTGGCAAGTAGAAACTCTCATTCCAGAAACAGAGGATCCTCTCATATGGTGGAAACTTAATAATCATTGTTTTCTTGTCCTAAGCAGTTTTGTGCCAACAATCTTTGTGTACCGGCAATATCTATTCCGTGCGAAAGACTGTTCCTCAGGATACCTCATCAATAAAATGCGATCATTGTCTGCGTGACTGGCTAAACTGATGCTTACTAAAAGTGCCTGGCAGTCTGTATACTGTATAAGTTTTATAAATAAACTAACTCTTCGTTTTTTTAAGTTTCAGAACAAAAGTTTACAATTAATAGAAATAGGAATCCAAACATCACTAAATGTAAAACTTAATGTTCAATTTGTGCAAAAAGAAAATAGAACAATGAAGGACAAAAGAAATTTTACTACCAATGCCAGGATAAAAGTTTTCAAAGCAGATAGTAGTAGATGTAGCATACATGGAAGTATCCAAATAGAGAAATAAATATTTAATATTCATTATTGATCAGTTCAGTAAGCTTGTAGGTTTGACAGAAACAACCAAACAAGATGAAATCATGGTTTTGAATGTTATTCTGAATAAATGGATATATCATTTTGCCAAAAAAATTAATTTTATTTTCCTCTTGATAGTCGTAAAGTATCGACTAGATAACGTCATTTTACAAATTATACACCCCTTTTAAAACTTTTTTCGATCTTTTATCCGCAAATTCAGATTTCCTTTTATGCTGTTGAGGAAAGTAAACATTAAATCTGCAAGCATAGATTGTGTCTGTTAGAGTTAAGATTGATTAATATTATATATGTTGTGGTTTTAAAAGGAATGTCAAATAAAAATTAAAGGTCTTTTTTGCTCAAAAATGTTTAACTAAGCTCCAGAAATCTTTCAAAAGTCGCTCTTAGGGGATGTATGCTTGATGTTTAGAAACCCTAGGCGATTCAAATTATATTTTTAAAATAGCCATCAAATACTCTGCACATATTTTATACAAAGTTTTCTAAAAATTTGAAATTAATTCTTGGATGTTAAAATAATCTGGTATATCTCTTATGGATTTGATAAATTTTTATTTTTTATTTATTTTTCATAAAATATAAAATTTTAATTTCAAAAAAATAATCAAGTATTTCGTCATGATTGAATGAAATATACGGTTTTTATTTTTATTAATAAATTTCACAATAACTTATAAAAAATTTTAAATTGTCAACAAAACAAATATTTGTTTTAAAACTGAAATCTTGAATTAAAGTAAAAATTATCTTAACAAATAAAAAATTCATTACAATAATAATTTAATTAATATTTGTTATTAAATTAAAAAATATTATTCTTACATGCTCAAGATTACTCATAAGATATAAATGGACGAGAAATTCAATATTTTTTTCATAAATTCATGAATTTTCATTCGATCAATTTGAAATGTAATGAGTGATCACAAACGCATTATTATTATAATTATTATCAAATATCAAGCAATAATACAATGATTCTGATTGGTCTGATATTTCAACCAATAATTATTTAGCAATACGCTTTAATTCCCACCTTAAATAAGAATTATTGATAAAGTTTAAACGAAATCTGTAGAGAAAATATTTTTAATTACTTTTTTCAATTCAATATTTTGTATTTCCACTTAATTGTTTTGACATTTCGCAACGTTTTCTGTAACAAATATATAATTCCAAAGCTTTATATGTTCACTTTTAAAAAACAAAATTTTATGAGATTTTTACATTTAAGTCAATTGGCATATTGTGAAAAATGTTAATATTAAATATAATCACAAAAATTGAAAATAAAAATAAGCTATGTAACAATAAAACTTAATTTATTTCAAAATTATGTAACAATTAACTTCTTCATTTCATGACATTTAATATTTTGTCCATCAAAAGTATATGAAAGATGACCAAAAAACTCTTTTGGAAAAGCGTTGTATTCTGGAATAATTGCTTTTTTTAACTCACCAAGGTTAGTAAAATTCTGATTGCAACCACTATATTCCGTGAAATGAAATTCCCTAAAGGTTTTTATGATTTAAAATTTAGGATAGCTCACTCCGACTACGAACTTTGTTCAATAACTCCTGCAAAGAACAATCCTGACTACGGTCATCTTTTAAATAAAACTTGTGAATGATTTTTTACGATTTTAATTAATGAAAAATTCTGTAAAAAGTTTGATTCCACTTAAGAGAAACAAGTACTTTACTGATGCCTGTTTTATAGCGTTATATTTAATAGTATTTACAGTCTTCAATCTAACCTATTGGAGAATTTTGTCCTTAGTTCTTTATAAGTTTCTTTTCAATTGTAAGACTTTTATGTAGAGCCATTTGAAATTTTCTTATTTCACGGTCCCTTGGAAGGAAGTGCATTTACTCAATTACCGTAGAATTAAATCGATTAATCAACATGAAATTTTTATTTAATTTAATTAATTTTTTCTATTTAAATGCTGTCTACTATACTATACTCTCCACTTATCTTTAATTCCACTTCTTTGGGGATAATTTTGGAATTTCTTTAGCGAAATTAAATTTTTAAATTTTATCAATAAATCACACTATTAAATTCATAAATACATTGAAATTATATATTTAACACAATCACAACTTCTACATGTTAACTGCTTAGTATTATTTCTTGTTGTATTGAGAAAGAAAATAATTTTGTGGAACTGCTAACGTATAATCTCGATTATTTCACTAGTGAAATAACTGACACTAAATTAAGAAAAGAGAAATATTTTAGAAGTTAAATAAATAAAATATTCAAATAAATATTTTCTTGTAATATTTGAATTGAAGGATTATTTAGGAATAAAATGTTTAAAAAAATAAATACAAAATTTTTCGATTATTTTTCATTTAAAAATTAATTTAATTTCTCGAATTTGGTGCTAGAATTTTATTTTTCCGTATAATTTTTCAATTTTTGAAAATTGTCTCAGAAAATGGAAAATTTTATAAAGGATAATTTTTTTAGATGATTTCTAAATTTCTTTAAGGCTAAAATCTTGTGCATTTGACAAATGAGATTCCCGGGTTATCAATGAAAATTGTTTTGATAAATTCAAAATCATTTCATTAAAAGATGATAATTAAAGTGAACTAGATTCTGTCGTCAAATTTTAGATTATTAGAAGTAAATTTCAAATAACAACTGAAAAATTCATTTTTCTAAAACATCTTTTTTCTCGACACAGATAAACCTAGAAAAAACACTAAAGCTAATTACTTCTCATGTAAAATCCCAATTCCTTTACAATTTCAAAATCACTCCGAAATATTTTATGAGCTTTCTAATTACATATTTTGTACTTGTTATTTCTGAAAATTTTGTAATTAGAAAGTTGTTTCATATTTAACATATTTACTCATTAATCCATTATTTATACTGCTTTTCCTATCCCATAAGAGGCAACGCGCTTGTTCATCTATTCATAATGATCATCCATAAATTCATTACAAAGTTTTGAGGTTTCATAGAAATAATTAATTGTACATTAATTAGAATTAGAAGGGTACAAAGAGGTGTGATAAGCTAATCAAGTTAAATAAGTAAATAAGTTAAATAACCGGCTGAAAACTAACATATTTTAAAGGGAAACTAAAAGCGAATTGTAATTTTTAAAAAAAATATCAAATATTTTTTAATTGAAAGTGAGGTATAGATGTAAAAATAGAAACTAATTAAATAATCAATAAAAGATTTTTTTATAATAATCGCGTGAGAGAAAAAAATTTATTTTTGACAATTGTAAGATTAAAATTTGAAAAAAAATTAAAGTGAATTACGAAATGAAATTTGTTTCCCGGTGATATCCCGAAGAAAAGAGGCGACAGAGGAAGAGAGAGAGAGAGAGAGAGAGAGAGAGCGATTTCAACAAAGTTGTGAGGATTAGATTAAATTTGTTTGAAATTGTAAATCGAAATGTGCGAATATTTTGTGGAAATAAAACTTATAATTTGTTGGGTATTGATGATAATAAATTATAAATGAGAGTAATTCTATCCATTTTTACTGAAAACCCAATGAAGATTTGGATTAGGTCCCATAACAATTCATTAAATATATGGAAATGGAAATATTATACGCCAAATGATTAAATGAAATATACTTTAAATTATTTTAAAATATAATATATTTATTTATTTTCAACTGTATCAGCCGAGGTGATGGTCTGAATATCAAATGTAGGGTTGGCAATCCCGTGCTATATTTTCAATCCCGGGATTTCGGGATTGCATTTTCCTAATCCCGGGATTAGTCCCGGGATTTTTAAATACATGTTCTTGAAATATATTAATATACTATTTTAACCAAATTAATAGAAAAAGAAAGAGATTAATTTTGTTAAAATAATATGTTAATATATTTCAAGAACAGGTATTTAAAAAAAATGACACATTCAAAAATAAGTTTATAAAAAATAGTTTATTAAATTATAAAGAAAATAAATGTTTTTATAATATTATACATCAAATTCATTATGTTTATAATATTCTTAATTAATAAATTATAAAGAGTTCATTGTTAAAGTTACATTTTTAATTATTAAATAATTATAAAAAAATACCTAATTATTCTTTGTTATTTTTAAAAAAACTTTTAAGAAAGCATAGTGCATCCAAAGTTTCATCGCCCATACGACTTCTTATTTTCGTTGCAAAAAGTCCGGCCGCAGAAAAGGCACGTTCGGACTCTACACTGGTTGGTTTGATTGTCATTAGAAAATCATACGCTCTTTGCAAAAAATCACCACGTGTTCCTCCATTTTCAAACAATACCATTTCCTTTTGAATTTTCGCTGACAGCATCTCACATCGAATTGGCATCCTCGGAAAATGTGCTTGTTTTATAGCTTTATTGAGCTCGTCTGCAATAGTTAAAGGTTGTTCAAGAGAAAAGGAATGAGATTCAGATGGAGAATCAGAAGAATCTGAAACAATTTCGATAGGTGCCTCATTTGAAACAGAAGATTCAACTTCGGAGTCATGAGCTGTTAGTGCTGTAGCTGGATTTGCAGCATCTAATCTTTCGAGTAACTCAACTATTATTTTGCGACATTTTACGGCAGATGGAACTGTTACGAGCGCTATTTCAGATTCGGACTGAACGTTTGTCCTACCATTATGTAAATACTGAAGTACACCACTGATATCTGTCCACCTTTGTTGCATGCGAAGAATGAGAGGTGAATGCAATTTTTGACATATAACGTTGTTAGAATCTTTAAGTTTTTTTAACATAAAAGTTATAGCAACATCGGCTGTGAACAGACTAGCATCCCGACGACAAAGGGCCTCGACTGTTGCTTTTACTGGTACTAGAGCACTAATGATAGAAGATATCATTTTAAGCTCATCATTAGATAAAACAAATGATTCACCTTCAGGTAGACTTATGTCTATCAATGCCTTTTGAATACAATTTTTTAATAAATAGATACGTTCAAGCATTGACAAAAGGCTGTTCCACCTAGTCTTGCAATCTTTTATTAGAGCTATTTGCTTCCCAAATTCAGCCGCAACATATTTCTGCAAGATATCGTTTTTTGTTGGCGATCGTCTGAACATTACTATCAATTTTCGTACCTTTTTGATCACTGGAATTTATCTCAGTAACATCACTTTGGTTTCCTCCATGCCTATGACCAGAATCGAGATCAACCAATTCTTCGTTGTCAGAAAAAATTTCATCGTCGTTACTCTCCGAAAAATAGTGTTCTACTTCTGATTTTTCGTCTTCGTCGAATTGCTGATCTGTTTCTATATTTTGCTTTTGATATAGTACTTCAATTACGGCCAGTTGCACACCATGGGCAAAACATAATTGTTGATTTACAGGTAATAATCTCCCAACTTTTTTCATTACACTTGCTCCGTCAGTCATAATTCCGACGATATCTTTTCGCAAATCAAGTCCATATTCTGCGAGCTTTTGTTCTAGGAGCTCAATACATTTATCTGCAGGCATTGATCCTGTTATTCGAATTAAGCCTAAGCTCCAGAACTGACAATTTTGAGCATGTAAATTAATATTCATGTACCGACGGTTACGTAGTGATGTCCATTCATCAAACGATAAGGAAAATCTCTCACCAACACCGAATTGTGGGTTTTTTTTGCCATCTATTTCCGTAATTAATGAATTCTTAATTTTTTTGCTGTAATCTACAACTATTTTGCGCACTGTGTTGACTGTTGTAGGTAAACTTTTGAATCCTGTTGCTATAAGACCTGCACGTAAATCAGAAGAACGGTATATAACGTTAAATGAAATCCCATCAAGTGCGGTTAACCTTGCAAGTGTAGCAGGAAGTGATTTTTCTTCTCGTTCCAGCATCGGAAAATACTTGGTTAACGTTTTCGATTTTTTTGTTGGTGATTCATCTGATGTGTTAGCCGAAGTAGTAGCTGTTGTGATGTTAATTTTATGGACGGAAAGTAGATGCGTATGGAGACCTTTCGTTGACCCACCCCCAATTTTTAGAATTTTTTTGCAGTCGGTATACTTACACATCGCTGTCTGTCCTTTTTCTTCTCGTAAAAAATGTTTCCAAACAGCAGAATTACTTTTCTTTTCATGGTCTATGTAAGAAGCCATTATATTTTTAAAATTTGTTGTTCAAATAGTGCGAATGATAATTTAATTAAATCTACACTTTAAAATATTCAAAAACAATAACACGTGAAAACAATTATATACTAATTACGTCTGAGCGCCAACAAAAAATTTTAAGAATATAATTACAAATTGAATATTGAAAAAAAAAAGTTCCAAGAATTTCGATTTTTAAAATTTATATATTTTAAGAATTTGAATGCAAAAAAATTCCAAGTATTTTCTATATGACAAAATTCAAATCTCAACCGAAAAAATTTAAATTTGAAAATGTTCAACCAAAAACGATTGTTTTAAATAATTTTTAAGGAAACTTTAAGATATTTTTCCTTTTAGGCTTAAAAAGTCAAATCCCGGGATCAAGTGCTCGATCCCGGGATTTCGGGATTGCTAAAAATTGCGGGATCCCGGGATTCCGAACCCTAATCAAATGAAAATGATCAAAATGGTTAAATATTCTCGAATTTTATTGTTTTAATTTTGACTAATTTATTTGAATATCATTTTATCCATGTCACATTCTCATTCACTAAGGACTGGGCATCGTCATTAAAACAAAGTGAACTAAGTTAATTTTCATAAGAACAACTAAACTGTCTAGTAGAAAAATTTCGAAAACAATCTGTATGAATGATAAAATGAAATGATAGTATCTGAGCAATAATAGTATTGAAGTAACTAACAATACCGCTAGATAATTAATTCTAAGAAATTAGAGAAATTAAAATAATTGGAAAAATTTATTCGAGCATTAATTCATATTCACTATTAATTTCTATAAAAATGGGAAAATAACTAAAATTATGAATTTCGTTTTAGTTACTTTTATCATATGACATTTTCAATGAAATTAAGGACCACCTTTATTATGAATAACATTTATTCCAAAATTCAGTTATTATCTAATTGGTGTCAAAATAAAAACAAAGAAAATTTATATATAAATATCGAAAAAAGGATGATCCATTTTTAATATAAACGCCAAACAAACGAAATATATTTCAAGGAAATTATCCTCATCATCAATATGCCATCAAAATCTATGGCATAATGTATGTACATTGAAGTGACTTCCAATTATCTCTGCACACGAATTCAAGAACATGACCAATTGAAAAGCGTCAGTCATATTGTTAGCATAGGAAAATGTGTAAAAGGGCAAATGACTTAAAATATTTTAAAATTTTATATAAAAACATAAATAAGTGGCAAATAACTGGTACCCCGCCAAAAGACCCCCCCCCCAAACAAAAGGGCCCTTGGCAAAAACGACCCCTGAAAAAGGGGCCCCACCAATAGGACCGGATAGATATAAAATTGAATTGGATCTTAGTGAATGGTGGTAATACTCAACTTTATAACTACATACTATTATTAAATGCCTGTAAGCAGCCTGACTCTGTTTCTCCTTCTCTAAACAAGTATTCACGCACAATAGAGGCCGTTACATTTGCTTGCAAACAAATTTTTCTGGGTCAACCACGTAAATGCCATACAATAATTTAAAAAATTATTTAAAAACATTTAAAATACAAGTATTCACTGCATTCTGAACATTAATTTTCGAATTCAATGACTTTATAAACAACGCTTCACAAATCATACACGTTCCCAATAATAATCAAAATTTTTTAATAAAATTTTAAAATCAGACATACCTATTTTAATCTTACAGCCCTTATTGTAAGCCTTCGGTTTACAATGCTCTCGAGCTCAAATACAGAGATGACGGGAAGTCTCTCCAATAGATGTGGTATTACACCCATTACATGTAAACTGATAAACGAGATCGGAACACAATTCGATTGGAGTTTTTGACTTATTAATAAACATATTTATTTAAACATACTTAAACATACTTATAAACTTTACATGAAGTTGACACTATCCTATACTTTAAATTTCCTAACTGCTTTCTTATCTTCAGTTTATAATCTTTAAAACCTTCTGAGTACGACAATATTAACACAAATTTAGGCTCATCATCCTTGCTCATACTATTTAATTTATTTAACTCATCAGACTCACACACCTCAACAAAATCACACCCAGATTTTCTCAAACATGGATCCTTAAGATTTTTTAATAAATTTGTCAACCGTCTCTTTTACCATAATTAATAAAAATGATTTTGAATAACTGTTCATTAACAATTCAACCAATTTGTCTACACTTTTTACTGAATTTTCAAAAGTAGAAGACAAAGACCATGAACGATAAATCAAACCCTTCACCATATTTCTCTTATACTTGAATTAAAAAAAACTTTCGGATGAAGTATAGAGACCAGTATCAGTTGGTTTTCTATAAATCTCTGTCTCATAGTGTTTCTCTTTCGTTGTATTAACAGATCCAAGAAAGCAAGTGATGATTTTTTCTTCGTTTCACATGTGAATACAATGTATTATGTAGAATATTCATATAATGCAAAAACGGATCAACATGCCTCTGATTTTCAAATATAAGAAAAATATCATCCACATATCGTTTATAAACAGTGGCTTTCATACATTGGAAAGATGCAATTTCTTTTCTAAGCTTGCTAAAACATTGAAGCCATCGTTGGTGCTAAAGGAGAACCCATAGCAACTCCATCTATTTGTTGAGGTCTCGATATTCGAAAACACTCAACTTGTCTGGTTCTTATATAGGTAAAAATCAATACAAATCTGTATATAAATATTTATTATAATTAAAATTTACCAAATATAGACAATTTCAGTTCTAGAATAATTCGCAAACTTGAACAATTATTTCTTTGATTACTTCTTCCAAACTGCTTGCAAAAAATATATATATATGTTGTGTTTTATGTTATGCAGTGCGTGCTGTGTCTTAGTAAGTTTGGTCAAAATGTGAATCGTTTGTCTGATTCTGGTTTTATAATATTCTTAGGATTAACCTTCGAATAAATGTTTTAACGCTAAATTTTTGGGCGACTACACTGATTTTGTGAGTCGTTTATATACTAAAATATTTTGAATAAATAAATTTTATTTATTTTTGATTCTATATGTGAATTAATTTTATTTACTTCAGTCTCGTCAGACTGATATTAAATTTCATTTAACTTAATTATTAATATGAGATTGTGGCCTTAATTAATTATTACTTGTAAAAATTAATACTTTTTAAATTATTATTATTATTTATGAATATCAATTTCTTTTTTAAATACCCTTTATATATATATATATATATATATATATATATATATATATATATATATATATATATATATATATATATATATATATATATATATATATATATATATGTTTACATATTATAAATGCACATAAAATTTACAATAAAATACAACTAAAAATTTATACACAATATATGGATAAAAATGAAATTCAATAAAGTTAAAAACACAGAGAATGTTGATCAATGTCAATAAAGTTTGATAAAGTTTAACACACAGAAAATATTAACAGCTATTGTTATTATTTGAGGAATTGGATTGTTGGTTATTGTTATTGTTTGTGGAATTGGATTGTTGGGAAATTGGATTGTTGAGCTATTGGAGAGGATTTTATTTATCTACGCTCTTCGGCGTACACATTGACCCTGTATCTCTTGGGACCTGTCTCATAATATCTGTTGAGGTTAAATGTGGTGATGGGCCTACCCTCATCATCCAACATATTTGTTGATACCATTCCTTATTGAAAAGAAAATTAATTTTTGAAGTAGCAAATACAATAAGTTCACGAAATGCTCTTCCATTCAAAATATGATGTTCAGAAATGTTTTCATTACAAAACAAGCAACATAAATCAATTGTTTCAACCAATGGTACATTAGTAAACAGACTACAAACATCAAACGAAACCATAATAATAATAATAATAACATTAAGTAGCCTATAACTTAATGCCCGTTTCGTCATCGAGAAAACGACATAGGTGGCGTCCCCAAGGCTCAAAACATCACAACATAGCTCCGCTCAAGGAATGTGGTGATGATCGATACCGAGGAGAATTCAGGAGGGCCGTCTTCAGAATTGCGGTGGCCAACGCAACATCATTTATGGGGGTCATATTTTGCAAAAAAGAGCATTGTGACATACTTATAGGGGGTCTAGGATTTGCGACATAGAGTGACTTTTATTGTATATGTATTGTGACGTTCCTATGATGACGTCATCCATGACTTTTAAGCGTCAACTGGTAAGTGCCAAAAGAATGCTTACCTCTCTCTGGTTACTAACAATTTGGACTGTTTAAAATAGTTTCTATATGTTTGCTATTACACATTTGCTATTTCAATAGTACCATGGAATAGCTATTGTTAGTAGACCACATGAGACTTTTGGGTTACTAAAATCCCATATAATAAGCTCTTTCAAAATTCCATTTCTGGCATCAATAGTAAGATTTCGGAAATCATTTGCATGTGGGAATGACACGAAATAAATTGGTTGTTGGAATAGAAATTGCAATGAAAAATATTTTCTTCAAAAATTCAAAATCATTAGTAATTCAAACAATACAATATATTTTCAAGAATATTAATGGAACAAATTAAAACATACCATAAAATATTTATTTATCATGGTGGCATTTTAACATTTTAGTAAAAAATATTTTGTTTTGATATTAATGTGAAATTTTTAATAGATTACGAAAAAATAATATTCCTTTAAAAAGGTAAAAGTAGTCGAATATGGAAGTAAAAAAAAGTCGACAGATCGTGAAAAATTATCCCACTGCAAATCCCAAAAAAATCGTCGACAATTTAATTCAAATTATTTTGTGGAAAAAGTTAACTAATAAAAGTTAGTTATTATATATTTTCCGTACAGTCGGGGGGTGCGGGTGTTGAATGTACGTATACCCTCGTGACCTATACCCTTAGACGCTGTACCCCTAGGGGGACAAAACATCCTGTCGGATAGTCTACTACTATATAAGGTAAGACTTTTGTATCTCCGCAACTATATATTTTTTCGTAAATTTTTCAACGGAATCTAAGTAAAAAAGTGACGGACTACTTCTCTGCAAAGTTTCAATTTACAATTCCATCAGGAACACATAGGACAAACTATTTTTTTAGGATTTAATATTGTCGGCTATTTTTTTGTACAACATTTTCGACGATTTTTTCAGGTTTCAACATTAGCGACGCTTTTTTTCTTTGGCGACGATTTTTTTGGCTTCCATATTCGACTATTCTAACCCTCACCTTTAAAAATTCAAACTATACAGCTTCCTTTTTTGATTTTAAAATATATAAATTAATACAAAAACTTTTTTGGCATTCAGAATAATCTGCAAACAAATTAAAAAAATTCAATTAACACCAAATTCTAATAAGCTATTTCTTAAAGAAAAAAAAACTTGTTTTTTTATCGAAACAAATTGACGGAAAAGATTATAGTAAACTTCGTTTGAATGCAGTGAAATGATGTTACAGTTTCAATATGAATCTTAAAAATGTGAATAAATCATTGTCTTGAATAAATACATAGACTACCATAGTGTTGTGGCACTGTAAAATGGAAAAGGTAAGTTGTGAATAACTTCATTAAAGGAATGTTAATCTAAATAATCTGCAAATTGTCTGGTTTGGCTGACATTAAATCCAAAATTACCATAAACAAGAATCAGTGCATTTTTGTTTCTACTCCCAATGTGACATAATTTAAAATTAGATACTGTATTTATTTCGGTTCCTCTGGGGCTATTAATGCTTGCATAATACAAAGAATCTAAATTTGGCGTAACTGAATGAAATATTTTCCTAACTGGTGTAGATATAAGTAAATTAACATTTTCTGAATATATAGATATATCTAGATATAAATAATTAGCACCCGAACTTATACAACATACAACACGAAGATTAGATGAATCTTAAATTGGTTTTTCAATTAAAAATAAGAACTTCAATTACACAGTCTTTACGATTATTAACAACTTTTAATTCTGAAACATTTATGAAGTTGTATGGTTCTTCTAACACTCGATATTTGAAAGATTCAGAAATTAAATATCCAAGTTTAATTAAGAAGATATTAATTTTCAAATAATTAAACATTGAAATTGAGATAAGCTGAGAAAGGTGTATTTTTAAATTTTAAAACATAAATTACGAATAAATAACTAATACACCCAACTCTTTTTTTACACGGTAGATACGTTCGAACGAAAATCGTGTAAAAAAAGACATGTTAACCATAGTAAAATTGAGGATGTGTTCTACAATTATAGAAAACCGTGCAAAAAATAGTAAATCTTGAAACCATATCAAGACTGTCTAAGATTTTTATTTTAGTTTCCAAAGAAATCGCTTGTCGCTTCCGATTATTTTTCGTTGGTTTAGGAATCTTATTAATCGGCTATAATAAAAATTAAAATAAAAACACTTAATAAAAAATTTTAAATCTAAAAAAAATAACATTACCAGTTTATTAAAATTTCCTTATGTAAGTAAAACTTTTTAAAAATAATAATTTTTGCAGGAAATTACCAGTTTATTAAAATTTCCTTTAGTAAAATAAAATAATAACTAAAAAATTTAAAATTTAAAAAAAATAACATTACCAGTTTATTAAAACTTCCTTATGTAAGTAAAATTTTCTAAAAAATATTTGTCTAAATTACAATAAAACCAAAATTAAAACAAAAAAATTTTTTGGAAGTAGTGTTAAACCGAATATTTCGTGCAAAAAAGAAGATTTGTTCTTTTCTGTGGACCGTGTTATTTCAAAATCGTGTAAAAAAAGAGTTGGGTGTATTAAAACAACCTTTAAATAAAGTTTATTTAATTTTTTGAAATCCTTAAAAGACTCCATTTGATGCAGAACCAACCACGGA